>QXTE01000024.1:12084487-12152326 GCA_003942145.1 Platysternon megacephalum
GAAGTGACACTTTTATGGGAAATGCTCTATGTGTTCTAGCATTCTATGTTACAATAACGTGTCCATGGGCATATTCTGAGGCAAAGAATGCAAAGAGTTTGGGGGCGAGGGCTTGTGGGATGCTGAGTGCCTGCAATCTCCCTTGATGTTAGTGGGAGCACAGTGCAGAATTGGTCCCTTAATCACTAATTTCGGTTTGTGTGTGTTTAACACGTTGTAGCTTCCTATCTGCAACAATTCTCAACAGAGAAGAACTTCCAGTCCATTTGAATATGGACTAATGGAGAATAAATAATGTTTTAATGAAAAGAAATGGCATTTTCATAGGTCATTTCAAGAGCAATAATGTATTGCATTCTGACTTGCACTGTAACTCTAACACACTAGTAAGCTCCATTGTGCTCTAGTAAATACACACCTAAGGTGGGTTTGCAGCCAAGTGCCTTTATATGTTAATAGACCAATAAAATATGCTCTGTCACATTTAATACCATTATGCTTAACTGTTTAGATATTCAAAAAATCCTATCCTTTCACTATAAAAAAAATAGATAATAGCAGCCATTCTAGCATCTTCTGCAGGGACAGTACAAGCTAAGGAGGGTTAGCTCAGGTAAGTACTTAGATGGAAGATCTTTAAAGCAGTGAGTTTCCAGGTTTGTTACCCCATACTATGGGCTACTTAACCAAAAAAAGTGGCTATAACAGTCCACCTTCCTTCCCAACCTCCCCAATGCTTGGTTCTTAAAATGACCTAGAAGAGCTCCGTGGACCTCAGGTGATCCAAAGACTGTCGTTTGAGACCATCTCTTTCAACTCTGACTACCTAGTTTCTATAAGAAATAGTGTCGATGATTCAGAAGGTTGACACCTTTTGAACCAGCATGATTGTTAACGTAGAAAGCGTACATGGCACTTTACAAAACAAGCTTTTGTCAGGTCACTGCTCAAAAGCAGCTTACAATGAACAAAACTAAACTAAAGTCTAAAACGAGGAGGTGCTGGACAAAACTGGTGAGGAGATCAGCACAGGAAGCATTCTTGGAACAAGCGGGTTTTCCCAAGTGGGGGTTTTAAGGAGGCCACTGAAGGCACTCGGTGTACAAGAGATGGGAAGCTGTGCAGGAAACAGCATGAAAGAAGGCACAAAGCAGGGAGGAGATGGAGTGAAATGGAATGCTGGGGAGAGCAGACAATGAAGAATACATGGATCAAGAAGGGGAAGAAGAAGAAATGAGAGCAGAGAAGAAAGCTCATCTTGAAGTCTTGTCCTCCTTTGGTTTCCATGACAGTCCTCTTCTGCCTCCCTAGTCAATCTTCAGTATCTCCCTTCTCTCTTCATTCCCCCTCCAACTTTCTGTGTGGATTCTTGGTCCCTCTCTCTTCTGCCTCTATGCCTTATTTCCAGGTAATCTCATCAGCAAACACAAATTCAGATGCCATGTCTATGCTGACAACTCACAGATCTACCTCTCTACTCCAGATCTGTCTGCTGTACAAACTAAAATCTCAGACCGTTATCTTGTGTCAGCTCAAGATGGCTAAAACAGAGCTTCAAACCCCCAACCCTCCTCATTACCTCCTCTCTCAATCGTGGACACAACCACCCTCCTGCCTGTCACTCAGACCCGTAATCTGGGCATCATCGTCGACTCAGAGCTCTCTCTAGGTCCTCACATCCAGACTATGTCTACATCTTGCTGATTCTTTCTGTGTAATATCTTTAAAAATCAAGCCTTTCTAATCCATTCCCACAGCTAAAACTCTCATCCAGTCTCTCATCACCTCACATCTTGATTACTGTAACATCCTTTTCTCTGGCATCAACAAATGCAGTCTTGCACATAGCCATTGAGAATGCTGTTGCAAAGATAATATTCTAGTCCATTGCTTTGACCATGTCACCCCCTCTTTGCATCCCTCCACTGGCTTCCTCTCCTCTATCGTATGAATATATGGAGATATACCTATCTCATAGAACTGGAAGGGACCCTCAAAGGTCATTTAGTCCAGCCCCCTGCCTTCACTAGCAGGACCAAGTNTTGAACTCACAACCCTGGGTTTAGCAGGCCAATACGCAAACCACTGAGCTATCCCTCCCTTCCCTGAGAAACTTGTGTGTGTATGTGTAACACATATATAGATTTGGGAGGATTATATTTTTATTGGTAAATGTCAGTAAACATTGGTTTCACTGTACACACAAATTAATGAACAAATGTTTCCATTGACAACAACATATATGGAGATATACCTGTCTCATAGAACTGGAAGGGACCCCGAAAGATCATTGAGTCCAGCCCCCTGCCTTCACTAGCAGGACCAAGTTCTGATTTTTGCCTNTCCTATCCTTTCACTATAAAAAAAATAGATAATAGCAGCCATTCTAGCATCTTCTGCAGGGACAGTACAAGCTAAGGAGGGTTAGCTCAGGTAAGTACTTAGATGGAAGATCTTTAAAGCAGTGAGTTTCCAGGTTTGTTACCCCATACTATGGGCTACTTAACCAAAAAAAGTGGCTATAACAGTCCACCTTCCTTCCCAACCTCCCCAATGCTTGGTTCTTAAAATGACCTAGAAGAGCTCCGTGGACCTCAGGTGATCCAAAGACTGTCGTTTGAGACCATCTCTTTCAACTCTGACTACCTAGTTTCTATAAGAAATAGTGTCGATGATTCAGAAGGTTGACACCTTTTGAACCAGCATGATTGTTAATGTAGAAAGCGTACATGGCACTTTACAAAACAAGCTTTTGTCAGGTCACTGCTCAAAAGCAGCTTACAATGAACAAAACTAAACTAAAGTCTAAAACGAGGAGGTGCTGGACAAAACTGGTGAGGAGATCAGCACAGGAAGCATTCTTGGAACAAGCGGGTTTTCCCAAGTGGGGGTTTTAAGGAGGCCACTGAAGGCACTCGGTGTACAAGAGATGGGAAGCTGTGCAGGAAACAGCATGAAAGAAGGCACAAAGCAGGGAGGAGATGGAGTGAAATGGAATGCTGGGGAGAGCAGACAATGAAGAATACATGGATCAAGAAGGGGAAGAAGAAGAAATGAGAGCAGAGAAGAAAGCTCATCTTGAAGTCTTGTCCTCCTTTGGTTTCCATGACACAGTCCTCTTCTGCCTCCCTAGTCAATCTTCAGTATCTCCCTTCTCTCTTCATTCCCCCTCCAACTTTCTGTGTGGATTCTTGGTCCCTCTCTCTTCTGCCTCTATGCCTTATTTCCAGGTAATCTCATCAGCAAACACAAATTCAGATGCCATGTCTATGCTGACAACTCACAGATCTACCTCTCTACTCCAGATCTGTCTGCTGTACAAACTAAAATCTCAGACCGTTATCTTGTGTCAGCTCAAGATGGCTAAAACAGAGCTTCAAACCCCCAACCCTCCTCATTACCTCCTCTCTCAATCGTGGACACAACCACCCTCCTGCCTGTCACTCAGACCCGTAATCTGGGCATCATCGTCGACTCAGAGCTCTCTCTAGGTCCTCACATCCAGACTATGTCTACATCTTGCTGATTCTTTCTGTGTAATATCTTTAAAAATCAAGCCTTTCTAATCCATTCCCACAGCTAAAACTCTCATCCAGTCTCTCATCACCTCACATCTTGATTACTGTAACATCCTTTTCTCTGGCATCAACAAATGCAGTCTTGCACATAGCCATTGAGAATGCTGTTGCAAAGATAATATTCTAGTCCATTGCTTTGACCATGTCACCCCCTCTTTGCATCCCTCCACTGGCTTCCTCTCCTCTATCGTATGAATATATGGAGATATACCTATCTCATAGAACTGGAAGGGACCCTCAAAGGTCATTTAGTCCAGCCCCCTGCCTTCACTAGCAGGACCAAGTTCTGATTTTTGCCTCAGATCCCTAAGTGGCCCCCTCAAGGACTGAACTCACAACCCTGGGTTTAGCAGGCCAATGCTCAAACCACTGAGCTATCCTTCCCCCCAAACCACTGTCTTTACTTTCAAGGCCATTCACAGCATATCTCCACCCTACCTATCGCCTCTCATTCGGTATCATGGGCCTATCAAAAGTGGGAGTCGGCACCATTGTGATAAGCTCCATAACCCACTTGTTAGATTTTCAAACAAGCACCTTTGGGCTTTCTCCCATGATGCACCTCGCTCTTGGGAGGAGCTCCCCGTAAACATCTGCAAACCTAGTTCATTATCCTCCTTCAATTCCTTCCTCAAAACTCTCCTTTGCCATGTCTACAAATAACTTGATAGCGGTTAGGTTGCTGGTGTGTTGAGACCCATGCTGACCAATACTGTCTCATTGCTTACTTCTACTACTCTGTCTGTACCTATCTGATGCCTCTTGTCTTGTACTTAGACTGTGTTCTAAGTTATCTTTTTGTTCTGTTTGTACAGCACCTAGCACAATGAGGTCCTGGTCCATGATTAGGGTTCCTAGGTAGTACAGTACTACAGATAATAATAATGAGATTAAACAAGCAAAGAGATGATACTGTGTATGGCCTTCAAGGAGAGGCAATAGGCTGAATTTGATGCAACAAACTACAAAACTTTTTACAGGCTTCTTCAGGCAGGGATCAATGTGGTCCGAGTTGCAGGAGAGGAAGATGAATTTTGCAGTAGTAGATTGGACAGGCTTCATTGAAGAGAACTGCATTATAGTAACACAAGTTTCTTAGATTTTGAGTTCCTTGGAACAGAGACCATCACTCTTAAGTGCTTAGAAAACCTCTAGCGCATAGTGCCCACTATGATAAATGAACAGTAATGGGGAGTTCAGAGAGGCAGTGGTCACAGTCGTTACAACAAGAAATGGTCACTGCTGGTTTTATCAATATGGATGGGCAAGGAAAGAGGTGGATCATGTTGATGTTACAGAGAAAGAGAGAGAACATTGCCTGGGTATGAAGGGAGAAGGACAGAGTGAAAAAGGTCATTGGGAGATGAGAATAGTAGAGCTGTCAAAATGGAGATGGAAGAGGGAGTAGGGAAAGAGATGAGAAGTGCAGTTTAATAAACTGGGCTGAATTAATATCTTGTGTTTAAGGTATGTTTGTACCTGATAAGTTTGGCCAATTGAATTTGAGATAGCGGTGGGACATCCAGTAAGAAGTGTCAGAGAGAGATGGAGATGTGTGGCTAGACAGGGATGGAAGCTGGGGACAAGAAGAGCGGTAGATATGGAAGCCATCAGCAAGAGGACGTAGCTGAAATTATGGAAGCAGAGTGTTGATGGAGAAGAGGGTAGATGGAGAAGAGATGACCAAGGTCGGACCACTGAATGGTGACAGGGAAAAGGAGGGGGGAAAACAAGTTGTCACCAGAAATGGCCCTGAAGGAGAGGTCAAGCAGAAGACCTAGGAGCACACAGCTGAATAACCCCGGGGATTGGGGAGAGGGGGAAGAACAACTGATAATATTGTAGGCAGCTAACCAACAAAGTACATGAACAGATACGATTCTTTGATTCTGCTAGGAAGGAGTCACTAGTGACCTTGATAAGGGTGGTTTTTGGAACAGAGAAGTAAAAATCCAGATGAGAAAGGGATCAAGACACAAGCTGAAGTAAACCTGGACAGCAGAAATAGGCGGCTGGTGGGGATCAGGAAAAAGATTTTTTCCAGGATGGAGGATAACAGCATGGATGTAAACTATGGAGAGATGCCAGAAAAGAGTGAGAGAGAGAGACCCATAGAAGAGCGGGAAAAGAGTACGACACTTGGCAGCAAGGGATGGAGCTGAGTGGTGAGACAAAGCAGTTGGAGATGGACAAGGGAAGGATACCTCAGAGTTGGACACTGGGTGAAGAAGGACAGGGCAGAAACTAGGGATAAGGGAGTATGAAGCTAAGACTCTACCTCATTTAAGAAAATAGGAAAACAGTAAAGTCAAGGGCACTTGCATGCTACAGGAATATACAACATTCCATTGGCTAGTACCTATGCATTAGAAAGTGTGGTTACCGTAAGTCCCTGAGCAATCTTCCCACCACACTTACCCTCTCTTTAAAAGAGTTCTGCAAAAGGAGTCCCATGAAATAGGAAACGTAAATGGATGCTAGGGCAGCAGGAAAGCTGATTACTGCCAGAAAGACACATTCCAGAACTTGGCATCTATAGCCTGAATCTCCCAACACACCCCATGGGTGGCTGGTGGTGTTGACTCCAAAGGTGGAAGCAGAGTGTGTTTAGATCTGCAATTATATATGTAACATATGCCAATTTGCTTACCAACTACACTGCAATTTAGAAAAGACCAATATAACATAAGCCAGTTATGTGGGAGTAAGATCATATGCTAGGACAAATATACAGAATTTCATGAGTACAGAGACTGAATAGCGTAGGGGTGTGGCGGCGCAATACAAAGTATTTAACCTTGAGATCACTGAAAATACTACTTAGCAGTTATCTGATGACTTTTCAGTGTCTTATGTGAAATCATCAGTCCAGTTCCTAGTGGACCGTCATCACATTTCCTTTCTCTGAATTAAAAGGGCCACAGATCTAACCCTCCCTTGTTTTGAGTATTTTGTTGGGCAGTAGGGTAAAAAGTCTTATTTAGTTATTCAAATGGGTTCATAAAGTTATACTGTGCAGTGGGAATGAACAGTTTGTTGCTGTGGGAAAATAATGCAGAAGTTTTGAACTATGCAGGATTACAGTATTTAGTATAATCATCATAATTCAGCATTCTGATGCTTCCCTTTTATAACTATGTATTACTGACAATACCAGGTGTATAGGAGGTTGAAAGTATTTTAGATCCAAAATGACAAAGTGGAAGGTATGTTTTGCACATTATAATCCTATTGGTTAAAAAAGCATATAGTTTTTTTTAAGCTACATTTGCACTCCACAAGTTTGACAAGAGTCATCAATTGCTTGTCTCAATTACTGACTTCTAAATACAGTATTTGCACTTACACACTACTTGCTTTTAATCATGATCTCAAAGCACTTTACAAGGTGGGATTTTCATTATCTTACATAAAAAGAAATGGAAAGACTTCATAGTTACATAACATGTCTCGGGTCACAGAGCAGGTCAGCCAGGGCGGGTGCAAGGATGTTTCGTGCCCTAGGCGAAACTTCCACCTTGCGCGCGCCCCCCCCCCCCCCCCGAGCCCTGTGGCAGCTCTCTGCCCCGCCCTCCGCCCTAAGGCGCCCCCCCCCCCGTGGCAACTCCCCCCCTCCGTCCTAAGGTAGCCCCCCGCGGCAGCGCCCCCCCTTCCGCCCTGAGGCACCCCCTCTCCCCCCCGCGGCAGCTTCCCCCGGCCCAGGGAGCCATGCGGCAGCTCCCCGCCCCAGCTCACCTCTGCTCCACCTCCTCCCCGAGCACGCCGTAGCCGCTCCACTTCTCCCGCCTCCCAGGCTTGCGGCGCCAATCAGCTGTTTGGCGCCGCAAGCCTGAGAGGGAGAGAAGCAGAGCGGGGCGGCGTGCTCAGGGGAGGAGGCGGAGCAGAGGTGAGCTGGGGCGGGGAGCGGTTCCCCTGCGTGCTGCCCCCCCCCTTACTTGCTGCAGGCGGCCCTCCCCGCGCCCCCCTGCCCCAGCTCCCTCCGCCTAAATGCCGACGATGACCAAGGCGGCCGAAGATCCGGCCGCCATGGTTGCCGTTGACGGACCCGAAATGCCGCCCCCCAAATGCTAGCACCCTAGGCGACCGCCTAGGTCGCCTAATGGGTTGCACCGGCCCTGAGGTCAGCGACAGACTCAACAAATAAATGAGATCTGATTCTTTGCCAGCTTCTAATCTTTAAGTCATGCTCCCTTCTAAGCCGAAGAACCAGCCAGGGGCCACGTAAAATAAAAGCTAAATAACTAGATGAGCAAATCTGGTTCAGATACACAACCTGAAACTTTGCCAAAAATTTGAATGAAATCAAACACGTAGAAAGTTCAAAAAAGTTTTATGAGTTTTCTGCCTTCAACAGTCATAGTAGAAAATGCTGACAAATTATAACCTAGACCATTGCCATGATATTACACAACCTGCTGAAGTCCAACACTATTGGAAATCTCATGAGAAAGTTTGATCTTTTCAGACCCAGAAACACTTGTGGTTTGCCAATCACTAAATGTAAGACGACTCCTCAACTCCTTAGCTATTAAATTGTTATTGTGATTTAAAACAGACTACAGACTAGACACATGAATGTTCCCATTCTACAAAGGGTCACCAAAAAGTTTCATAAATAAAAAAACAGGTAGATATAGACTTCTGTTGAGGTTAATTCTGAAATTCAACGAAAGAGGAGAATGTGGACCAAGATTTAAAAAAAAAAATTAAAAAATCCACGTTCACGTTGCAGGAAAATGAAATTGGATGTTAACTGAAAACAGTAGTTTATCATAAAACTAAGTTAATTTTTCCCCTCTCTTTGCTGGCATCTCTTTAAAAATAAAGATTGACATTAGCTAGCAATATCTCATCTTCACCTGAGAGAGAGAGAATGAGAACAGTTACCTACCCCATAGCAACTGGGGTTAGAGATGTGTTGTCCACACAGACTCTACTCTTGGTATGCATGAGGTCCGTGTACACAAGATTGGATTCTTTTGGTCAGCGGTGTCTGTTGGGACTGCACCTGCCCCATAGATGTCCTCATGCCTCTTCCATCTGAAGGTATAAAGCAGGGGTCCCCAATGCGGTGCCCACAGACGCCATGGCACCCGCTGGGGCATCTAAGTGCGCCCGCGTACTGGCTGGCGGACGAGCATCCGCCAAAATGCTGCCGAGAAGCAGCGTCATCCAGAGGCGTCGTGCCGAAATGCCGCCGAAAATCGGTGGCCGAAAATCAGTGGCATTTCGGTGGCGACACCTATTGGCCTTGCCGCTTGTCGGCGGCATTTCGGCGGATGCTCGTCCGCCGCCATGGTCCTCTGTGGCTCGCCGTCTGGTGCCCGCCAGACAAAAAAGGTTGGGGACCACTGGTATAATGGACCCAACCCTTTCTCAGTTCCTTCACGAATACAGAACTTCAGAGCAGGAGGAATCCATAGTAGTGGGGAAGGAGAGTGGTTAATGGAATCCATGTGGACAGCACATCTCAACAAACCCCAGATGTGGTAAGAAAAGCAACCATTCTTCTTCAAAGTAACTGCTCACGTGGATTCCACCCTTGATGACTAACAAGCAGTTATTCATCTGCCTAGAGGTGAGTACTAGGAGCCCTATTTAAACAATGAATGCAGGACAGTCCTATGAAATGGATACCTGATTTGGAAGCTTCTACCAAACAGTAGTGCTGGTAAGTGTGTAAACTGAGCTTCACATAGCTGCACTAGAGATTTCAGAAATAGAGACATTCTTCAACGGGCAGCAGAGGCTGCTTGCACTCTAGTGAAGAGAGCTCTAACACGGCTCGATGGATTTAACCCAGCTAACTCAGAACATGCTCTTCTACAGTTGAAGATCCACTTAGGTAATGTGTGTTAAGATATGGGTTACCCCATAATGATCAGCAAAGCCCAGACAGTCTGGGCACATTCCTGATTAACTTTGTCCCTCAGGCAGTGCTCTTACTACATGAAGGATGTGATGTTTAGCATCGCCTGGGGTTGAATGAGGCTTGGGAAAGAAAACTGGGAGATGAATGGATAGGTTCATATGGAATTTTCAAAACTCTGGACAGAAACTTGGGGTCCCTTATGAAACACTGTATAAGGAGGACCTGCCGTGAGTGACTGAATCTCCCCTACCTTTTTAGCTGATGTCATGGCTACTAAAAATATAGTATTAATCGAGAAATGGTACAGGGAACAGGTTGTTAAGAGCACAGAGGGAGGTGGGACCCGTCAATCTTGTGAGTATTATTTTGAGATCCCAAGAGGAAGGTGTCTCCTCAACTGGGGGGAAAACATGAATAAGGCCCTTAAGGAATATTGCCACTGTAGGATGGGAAAATACTGCGTTGCCTTGGATAAGACGGCAGTGTGCAGATATTGCTGCTAGCTGAACCCTTATGGAACCAACAGAAAGTGAAAAATTTTTCAGAGCTAGGAAATAGTCCAATAGCACTGAAATTGGTGATGTCCAGGGAGACAGCTGTTGTTAAGATACCCAAATAGAAAACCTCTTCCATTTAGCTTTAAGTCAAATCAGGCTGAGGGTATCCTGTTTTGGAGCAGAATGTTTTTGAACCTCAGTTGAAGAGCTTCTTCAATGGATGTCAACCAGCCAATCTCCAGGCTGTCAGATATAAGGAAGTTGGGACGAGGTGTAGGATATGACAGTTGTTCTAAGAGACTGATGCAATGGAGGACTGTGTTGAAAGATTCATCATCAGATCTGAATACCAGAACTTCTTGGCCCATGCTGGGATTATCAATCATCAGTCCTTTATCTTGCCTCAGTTTCCTCAGAAACCTTTGTATCCTGGAGATTGGCGGAAAGGTAGATATCAATCCCAGTGTCCAGTGGGTGAGAAAGGTATCCAGCAGGGATCCTGGGCTTGCCTCCCCCGAACACAATGCCTCACACTTCTTGTTCTGGTCTATGGCAAACAGGTCTATTTCTAGAAGGCCTAACTTCTGAAAAAGTTTTGTAGGATTGCATCTGACAGCCTACTTGTGGTTGTCCAAGAACTGCCTGCGTATTTGATCTACCCAGGGTGCTCTGAAGGCTGGGAAGATACAGAGAGCCACCAATGCGATTTGGACGTGAATCTTTCTCGCTCTTGCCTGTGGGAATAATGCTAGCTGTCATGCTGTCTATCACCACTTGTATTGTGAATACCTAGAGATTGGCAAATGGCTAGAGATACAGGATATTTATGGGAGGCAAACTTCCTGAGGGGACCATAGGCCTTGATTTTCAAATCATCTAGATGCATCCCCAATGCCTGAATAGAAGCATCCATCACAAGAGCCTTGGTAAGTACAGGTGCAGAGAAGAGTACTCTGTTGCACATTGGAAGAGGATCTTTCCACCAGACTAACGAGAGGACTTCTTGTGGGTCTGTGACCACTGTGTCTGTGCAGTGTCTGCTGGGTAAATACACTGATTTCAACCACTTCTGTATGGAGCTTGGTGAAGTCTGGCAAACTGCAACGCACAGGTGCACGAGCCCATGTGTCCCAGAAGTCGGAGGCATGCTCTCATCAATGTTTTTGGGTGAGCTTGAAACTAGCTGATGGAGTTTACTATTGTCTGATATTTTTCCTGTGGAAGGTAAGCACTTGCTGATCTGGAGTTTAAATCTACTCCTATGAAGTCTATACTCTGAGTTGGAGTCAATATAGATTTTTTTTCTCTGTTGACTTTGGGGCCAGCAAAGCAAAGAATTTTAGAGTTACCTGAATCAAGTTGTTCACCTGTTGGGGTGATTTTCCTCAGGTTAGTAAATTGTCAAGGTACTGATAGACCTGAATTCCTTATAGTCTTGGATGAGCTGCCGTGATTGCCAAGTACTTGGTGGATAACCTTGCTGTGGAAAAACCCAAAAGGCGGGGATCCTGTACTGGTAGCATAATGTTTCTAACAGGCATCTGAAGTATTTCCTGAGGGCTAGACAGATTGATGTAAGGAAACAGGTATCTTGTAGGTTGAGAGCCATAAACCAGTCTAGAGGATCTAACAAGAAAATTGTGGAGGCTGGAGTCACCTTGAAATGTTGGATAAAGATGTTGAGACACTGAAGGTCTAGGATGGGCCACCAATTTCCTTTCTTCTTCTTTAGGATCAGAAAGTAATGGGACTAAAAATCCCTGCCCTGAAATCTAAGGGCACCTACTCCGCTGCTCCCGGCTGTAGAAGGGAGTCCACTTTTTGTTTTAACGCTCTTGTGAGAAAGGTCCCTAAAAAGGAACAGGAGGAAAGGGATGAGAAGGGACTGGAACTGGATAGCATACCACTTGTTTACAATCTCCAGGACCCCACAGCCTGAAGCAATCCCAGTCTAAGCTCCCCCAAAATAAGAAGCAGTTGCCANGGGGGGGGGGGGGGGGGGGGGGGGGGGGGGGGGGGGGGGGGGGGGGGGGAAGAGGGGGAAGGGAATCCTGTGGTGATTCTATCAGGTTCTCAACATTAGCATCTAATCTGCTGCTGCTGGGAGCCCTAGACTGTGGGGCAGAAGAGGGCCACATATGGTGGAATCTGTGTCTTCCTCAGCAGCTCTAGGCTCCTCTCTAGCTGATAATATTGGGCAAAGGTGCACTGTCTGAAGGATAACTGCTGGCATGTTTGCTTCCTCTTTGAGACTGGAACATAAAGGCCCAAAGAGTGTAGAGTCGCCCTTGATTCTTAAGGAACAAAGGATCTGATTCTTTCCAGAGTTAAAGTTTGTTACCTTCAAATGGGGCGGGGGTCGTCTCAATTGTGTGGATCTCCCTGGGGAACTCCGAAGTCTGAAGCCATGACGACCACCTCATTGTTACTGTTGTGGCCATAGTAATTGCAGCCCTGTCAGACACATCCAGCATAACCTGCAAGACAGTGCAGTCAATCAGCTGATCTCTGCCATAATAGTCTTCATCTCTTCCTGGTGTTTGGGAGCTTGTCTTTAAACAGACAACTTATCCCAATTTAAATAGTCACATCTAGAGAGGAGAGTCTGGTGATTCACCACCTGTAGCTGGATGCCAGCTGATGAATACACCTTCCATCCAAAAAGAGAGTTCCAATTTCTTCAGGCCCTTCTTTCTTCGTGTGGGTTTCTGAGGTCCCTGTTGTTTTGACCTCTCCTGAATAGCAGCCACTACAAGACAATCAAGTGCTGAATGTGAGCAAAAATATTCGAATCCCTGGCAAAGAACCTGGTACCTCCTGTCAGCTCATTTCAGAATGGCTGGAATGGATGATTGTGCGTGTCATATGTTTTTCACTGGCGTCAAGAGTCGCTCATTTATGGGCATGGTGTGGAAGCATGTAGAATCTCCAAGAGTTTGATGTCATTTCTCCTTAACTACCTCCAGGGATATACCCGGGGTCTCTGCCATGTGCATTATGAGATCCTGGAACACCTTGAATTCATTCACTGAGGCAGATGTTGTCACTGCCTCATCTGGGAAAGGAGAAGGAGATTACAGAAGGGATAGTTTTTCCTTCTCCTTGCAGCTGATGCTTTCCCTCACTTTCCTTCTCCTTCTTGTCCAGTATCTGAGGCTGTACCAGCTGCTTTTTTGAAATAGTTAACTCTTTCTTTGGGGAGGGTGATCTAGTCTTAGAGACAGTGGATAGTGCAGGTTTTCTGGAGTACTGCTGTGCCACAGGCATCCAATAGGGCCTTAGATAGTAAGGATATGCATATTGAAGTGAAGGTCACCTGGAAGGTAGCAGGAGGGCTATGAGCACTATATCTTTTCCTGATACCTCTCATTGAATCTCTTCCCAACTCTCACTATGCTACCCAGGAAGGGGTGGGAGACTAGTCCCAACTATGCCCAGCGGAGGAGGAGAAAAGGTGTATTCTTTCTCCCCCCGCCACAAGCTATATTGGGAGGACCATGTGCCCGTATGGAGGAGAAGTCACTACTGGAGACAGGATGCCTCTTTAACCTGACATACAGAAGACTTATGAGTTTAAAAAAAAAGAAGAAAAAAAAAAGAAGAGAAAGCTAGTGGTTTCGATACCACCACCCTCAATCTCTCAAGGAGAGATGACTGATACTGGGCCCACAGTAAGTCACTCTGTGCTATGTATGGTTTAGATACCAAGATAGCTGGTGCTGAGATACTAAGTACCACAAGACATTGTTCCAAAGCTCCAAGTATTGAAGCACTCTTTGTCAACGCTCCTGGTACCAATGCACTCTGCGCTGGGGTCTGTATCAAGAGAAGCACAGTCACCAATTTAATGGGTACTGTATGTGCTCTCCTTGCAGTTGGTACGGAGGCACTGGCTGGTGCCTTTGCAGGCTTCTGGCCCTTAGAAGATTGTACCTGAGACAAATCGTGTCTGATGACTCTTGTGTCTCAATTTGCTAGGTGCCAGAGATGGTGACCTGTGCCTTGGCTCATCCCTGGAGCAATGCTCCTTTCTGCCCCTGTCAGAGGATAGAAATACCAAGATAGCGGGAGATGAACAGGGCCTTTGAGGAGATGGGGTTACTCAGGCTGGAAACTCGGCTCTCTGGAGCAATACGGGTATGTGCAAAAAAATCAAAACCAAGTTGCGGCAGCAAGTCTCAGAGCTCGGGTCAACTGAGTAGGCTCATGCTATGGGGCTAAAAATAGCAGTGTAGGTAGGGTGTTTCCACTTGGGCTGGAGCCCGGAATCTGAGGCCCACCCTCCCTTGTTAGGCTGGAGCCTGGGCTCTGAAACCAAAGCAGGAACATCTACACTGCTATTTTTTGTCCTGTAGTACAAACCCCATGAGCCTGACTCAGTTGACGCAGGCTTTGAGACTCATTGCTGTGTTTTTGATTTTGTTTTGTTTGGAATGTAGATGTACCCTAAGGGAGTGACTATATGAGTAAGGCCTGGCTGTAGCCTTCCTCTCGATGTTCAAGGAAGCTTGCATTGATCTGTCAAGGAGGAACAACTTCACGTGAGCTTCCCTGCGTCCGAGTGAGTTTTGAGAAGAATGACATGCCAACATTGCTATTTAATGTGTCTCTCGTCTAGGCAGAGTAGGAGCATCAGTAGCCATCAGGCACAGAAGCATATCACAAGGGACAGGTCCTAAATCTTGGAGATTTAGCTTCTGCCCTGTTGCTAGCACACATCTATAGGGCGAAAGTAGGATCTATCCTAATTGAAGCTTATTTAAAAAGCAATTAATAAGTATTTAGCCAATAGGCTATTAACTATACAACTAATTAAATAAAATAACTAGTTAGGATTCTAGCCAACTAAGCAAACCTAACAGTGTGCAAAGAAAGGATGGACACTGCACAGCTTCCATCTCACAGCTATAGGCAATAAGAAGGAACCAAAGGATGGTTGGGCTTTATGCCCTTAGGTGGAGGGGCTGGAGGAGAAGGACGTATGAGGGTACTGTAGGTCCAAGCATGGCCACAGGCACTGCTGGCCAAAAAAATCCGATCTTGCGCGCATGTAAGCCCAGAGTGGAATCCAAGTGGACAATCACTCAGAGAAGATCTCGGGTGAACCATGTCAGTTTCATGGTTCATTTTGGGGAGATGTGTAACTGGTACCATGTGCCTCCAATGATAAACAACACAGGGCATTTAATAAATAAGGTCCACATTTTTACAAGAATCATGCCTTCTTTCTGTTCATTTCTGTTTTCTACCTTAGCCAAAGTAGAGATCAACAGTAACACTGTTTCAAGTTCTGGAATTCTGCCACAAAAAACTGCTAATCCAAGGGACCAGTTATATATGTAAAGTTGAATGTCAGGTTCTTGTCAACTGCTGGGGCTAGAATTTAATGTAGTGTATCACTGGAAAGTTTATATTCCCAACTCGCCAATAAATATAAAAATAAATGAGTGTGCTGGAAGACTGAGGTATCTGACCTTAAATAAAAATAAAATAAAAAGTCACATCATGATTACCATCTTATCACCTCACAGCCCTTGACTTGACTTCCAAACTGGTTTAGTAATTGCTCTTTTGAGGCTGCCAATGCTAAAAATTGTGTTTTAAACTTTCTAGAAGTGGCTGTGAATCCCCACTATCAAGTAGTTTAATCTGTGTAACTCACTCATCTACTGGTTCAAGAGACATGGACTACTGAAACAACAACAAAAAACATTGCAGACTTGAAACAAAAGAGGTTATCACAATGACATGAAACAAGACAGCTGTTACACCTAGGGGTTGTGGTTTGTTTTTTTAAAGTCAGTATTTTTGTTATTACATTTTAAATTTATTAAATTCCTGATTCTAACATAGGCAGCTGCCATTTCCACTTTCATAAAGTGTTACAATGGCACGTTGAACTGAGAGGAGAAAAGATTAAGCTGAAATTCTGTCCCACCGTATGATTTTTTATTTTCTTCACTTAAATTCGCTGGACCAGCATATTGCCTCTAACTTGGAAACAGTAGCTGCATATATTAGCAGAAATGGCTTCTCAAATTTCCTAGAAGAGGAAAACGAGTAGTACAAATATTTCTTTAAAGCTTCCATGACTATCAATAGCCTGATCCCAAGACATGCTGAATTGTCCCAACTCCACTTCATATGGTTGTTCTGCACTTCCCTAAGAGAGGTTCCCAACAGGGCTAGAACCAGTTTTGCAGACCACTACAAATGCTTTCTGGGTTAAAAACTTTTCCATACACTGTTCCTGGACCAGGAAAAAAATTTCAGTTCTTGTTGGATGAATCACACCTCTCGTATTGCTTTTGCCCCTTCATGATGCCCCGGTTTCCCCCTCCTCATACACACAAGAGGCCGTGCTCATTGTTCTGAAAAGAAATGCCCTATCAGGTAGGCTAAACTTTTTATCTTCTGTTTTTCTCTCTTTCCACAAGCATTCTCTTCTCTCTCTCTGTGCCTTTAGTATTATAATACTATTGTCACACTTACTAAGACTATAAACTATATTGCATTAGCAGAGGGAGAAAAAAAAGTGTCATTGCAGTGAACTGTATGCTCAGAACAGAACCCTATGTTTTAAAATGGACTGTATATGTTATAAAAAAGGGAAGTACAGCTACAGAACCTGAAGATTTTTTTAACCAAAAAAAGATAAAAGCAAAGAGCTTAAACTGCTAAATGGTTTAACTGCATAATTGTTCCAAGGGTTCTATTATTGTTATTGAACTAGATGAGCAGTAGGTGTGAAGTGTGACACTTTAGAGCAGTCATGTGACAAGACTGTGATCAGGAAATATGGTAATTTGCAATGTAGAGGGAACTCTCTCGAAGCAGAAGCAGTAAATTGACTTGTGCAGTGAATGCACATTTACAGAACTTGTGAAATGGCCCAATTTTACCTGTGATTAAAAGAGGAGGGATATGATGCCACCACCAAGAAATACCATAGCAGAGGATGCTTGAATAGCCCAGCTGTGATGTTCTGTATAGAACTGGTCAAAAAAAATTTAGTCAATGATTTACTGACAAAAAAATGCCCTTTTGCAAAAATTTTCGGTTTTATTGCAGAATTTTCATTTTCTCTGACTCTCCAGCTCCTGGAGCTTGTGGCTCAGGTGCACTGAGCAGCCAGAGTTTTTTGGTTCTACCAAAGCTGATTTTTTCTTGAAATCCCTTCCTGTGACAAAATTCACGTTTTTGATGTTTTATCCCAGTTCAGGACAAAAATGTTGCCAAAACTGAAATGTTTTGTGGAAAGGAATTCCCATTTCTTGGCCAGCTTTAATTATGATCATCACTTTTGTGCGTAGCTCCTTTTTTCTGACTTTGGGGTGTGACTTTTTGTTTCTTTATCTGTTAGAGCAGTGGTCTCCAAAGTGGGGTGCGCGCACCCCAGGGGGGCGCAAGAGGATAAGAGGATCCTTGGGGGTGCACGGCAGGAAGAGCAGACTTTTTTTTTTTTTTGCACTTTGGCGCAGCAGGGATACGTGCTCAAAAATGTTTTACTGATAGGGATGCGCGATCAAAAAAGTTTGGAGACCACTGTGTTAGAGTGAGGAATTCAAATCTTGCCCATGTAAAGCTCACCAACAATATGTTCAGTGCTCTTAAAGGGGAAAAAAAAAAAAAAAGAGAGAGAGAGAATAGACCCCCCCCCGCAGCCCCACGATGGACCGTTACTCCATTGACATCACAATTTGTCTGTGGATGTGAAAATTTCCTAGCACTATTTAATACTCATGATCTACAGGGATCCCCAACCCATTAGAGTATAATTGGGGATATAAGAGCAGATTTAGGATTCCACAGATAATTGCAATGGTTTTAAAAATACAAATGATCTAATAAGGTTTTAAGTTAGTGCTATTAGACACAGGTCACAATCTTAACTGTATTTTAAAACAGTGTTGTCTGGGATTACATGTTGACAGTGTGGGAAAGTAAATGTTGCTCAAAATTTTGTTTTCAATTGTATGTAAATTTGTAACTATGTCATTAGATTTTTCATATATGAAGTCAGAGAAAATTAGTGCATATTAATGAACTTTATGCAAGGGTTAAGAACATTTGCTTTGGTGCCAACTTTATTTTAGGTCATAAACAAAGGGATTTGTCAAGATGTGTCTTTAGTCTGAGGTGTATGGTAGGAGACGAAGAAAGATCAACCTGCCACCTCCTACCTACTCAGAACCACTACGCTCATTTTAAAGCAAAGGACAAATGTAACATTTTGAGAATAGAGTCCCATAATGTCTAAGCACAAAACTGAATCAATGAATGGCAAAATACATGCAATGCAATCTTTACAATTACCTGGAGTCGGGGTATTTAGTAAGTGTGGCCAAGCTGCTGGTGTACATGTGCCCACCCACATCAATATGAACTGGTGCGTTGGATTTTGTGAGCTGTGCTGGAGTGGGGATGCCTTGATTGTTCAACGGAGATGCAGGGGATCTAGTGATCAGAGGTCTTGACATATTTGGCCGACTGTCCTGTAAAGAGACAGACATGAGTCAGGAATTTCCTTAAGGCTGCCCGGCTGCCCCAAAGACACACATGCCCACTGAACAGTGAATAGACACCTATCACTAATCTCATCTTCAGCCTGCAACTTTAATTTTATTATGTCAGAGACTGGTATTAGTTTTTTCTTTAAAAATATCAGTTCAACTTTTAAACTTAAATATAGTTATGTTGAATAAAGTGGAATAAAGTATAATTATAAAACCCACAATAAAAGAGACATGAAACCATTAGTGTTGAATAAAAAAGGTTGTTTCTGAATACTATTCATTATAGAACTATTCCATATAAAATAGGAATACTCACTTATTTAAGAGCTATACTAATAGTTTTAAAGGAGTCAGAAAGGATAAAACCAATACACACTTTTTAAAATTAAAAAGCACACAGGATTTGGGTTTCTTTCCAAATCCCACTCATTGCTATGCAGTTAGGACAGATAAATACAAACCCTCAGCTCTTCCATTCTGCAAAGGCTTCTCTTGAATTTCCAATCCACATATCACGAAAACAAAAGAGGAAACACCTGGACTAGCCAACTGTTCATGTACTGTGAAACAATGGGCACTGACAGCCTTTGAGAAAGACATTTTCCATTAAAAATTATACTATAGTGACAAGTGCCCCTATGTGCCCCAAACAGACTTCTGTTCTGAGCAGCTTCCCAATCCAAAGCAAGCTCCGAAAGTAGAACAGAAACAGATGCTGATGAAACAAACTTTTAGTCACAGAGGAGGAATAAGTGTAGTGCAATCTGTGCATGCAATAGGGTGGGGCAGGGTGAAGTGCTTTGCAGAAGCCAGTAAGGCAGGCTATTTTCAAAGCTCTGGGATTCAAACAGAAACTCGGTCTAGATTTGTTTTGAGACAATTTCACTTCTTACCTACAGGCAGGATACATATTCAGTGGAATCCTATTAATACGTGTTGAGAACTGGTAATTACTGAATTTTCCATTCAAAAAAATAAGCAAAATAGTGAGAAATCAAAACACATGCTTTGTTCATTTGGCAAGTCATTTAGTTGTAAGAGGTAATGGATTCTTAGTACAGCACGATGACATTACGTCTTTGAGAAGCAGGGAGAAAAAACAGCTGAGTGCAAGAATTATGGGGTATTCAGATTAATGAGGTTCTTTTGTGTTTAAAATTTTTTATAAATTTTTACATTGCTTTTAAAGACAAACTATAAAGGCAGCATGAGGTAGATACTTGTCTAACTGAAATAATGTAGTGGCCACTGTTGCCAATACATTCAAACACAAGGCATCTATAAACCATAATATATTTAAACAACTAATTTTCTCTTTCATACACAAAAGTGAACTTGGGTCAAATATAGACAAGAGGGAAGGGGATGGAGTAAAAAGTCTGGCTAATTTTTGCTCATAAAATACACCTTTACATTTGCAGAATATCAATCTTAAGAACTAGAATTTCTTGAGGACCTGCTTGGGGCAGAACGAAGACGAGTCCAGACAAGATACTAGATATACACGCTACACAAAACCCTGGCAACTACTATAAATGTGGTGTGGCACAACCACCACCCCAAGATGCTACTGATCTGCATAATGAGATTGGATTAAAAGTATTCAAAATAAAAAAGGCTACAGGAAAGTAGCTGGAGAAGTGACAGGGAAAGGAAAATGCAAAAATGACACAAACTGGAAATAAATGTGATAATTAATAGCCATGACAGGAGTGAAGAAAAGCACATTAAGTAAGAGCTTTAAAAATTAACTAGAAAAGGTGATTAAAACCAAAAACAAATTCTGTGAGGTGTATGCAATGCACTATATTACCTCCCTTTCTAGTATCTTTTTTTGTCCAACACACATTCCTGTTACAATTTAGCACACTGCAGCTCCATGGAGTCTGAAATAGTTTTTCAATTGGACATATCGTACTGTAAATCCTGCCTCAGGGTTCTCAGGAGAAAATGAACAGATTTGCAGGGTTAATAATATAGTTAGACTGGGACCTCATTCAGCATAACTGTGATAGTGCAAGGTGTACAAATTGGTTAAAAAAACCAAAAAGTACAGCATAACAGACCATTGCAAGGATGGTAGATTAGAAAGTGGAATTACCACAGTTTTTAGTTAAGTCACAAGAGGAATGAAAGTGGTTTCCAGGTGTAAGCTATAACCAACTAGGCTATCATTCACAAATAGTTTTTACCTTAAAATTCCATGAAATAAAGATGTTTTCCTACAAAACTTTGCGATCCTGTTTAACTCTAGAGCATTCTTCCTTTCAAGCCACCTGAATCTGTTGTTCCTGAAGAAAGAATGCCCATATCTCAAAATTTAGTTGTTAAATAGAACAAGGTTAAAATTTACTCCACCCTTAGCTTACTATTTGGCACATCTCACTGGACATGTCTAGTTAGCTACAGTTTTAGGGCCACTCTGAAAAAGAGGACAATATGACTTGCAGTATGGTGGTGCCTAGAGAACTTAAATCAGGATGGGTTCCCATTGTGCTACATGCCACAATAAACCGTTTATAACCTTAATAGGTACAACCCTCAAGCATAACATGAAGCAACACCGTCCAGTGGACAGAGCACAAAACTGTTAAATTGTTCAGAATTAAAAAGGGAAATCAGTGCATGCCATGGGAGAAATGAAGATGTAGATTTGATGACCAAGTGACCAGCCCCTTATAATAGTTCCCCAAGAAATACATTACTTGTACTGGGTTAGTATGAATGAGGAATTGAACAATGAAAGGCAAATGGGTTGACGGGAAAAAATGTTCATAGCCAGAAATTGTTAATAAAAAGGAAATTATTGATCAAACAAGACGTTTAATTTGGCATTTGTATTGTGTTTGTGCACAATTACAATTCCCATTGTCTAAACTGCTTACAAATACAATTGCCTTTAAAAATAAAACACAAGAGGGGAAAAAACAAGCAGGTGGTAGAAAAGATCTGAGAACACTGTGAGCCTGCCCCCACTTCTGTAGTCTCATGTGGCCATTCGGGACACAATGGATGGAACAGTTACTGTTTTAAGACTGGGGATATTTGGACATTGTTCTTGAAGCAGACAACAATTTGGTTTATAAAAAACTGAGTCCATTCATTACAGGGGGCACTGTTAAGCACACCTATAGCCCCCCATAGACAGCAGCTCCTGTATTTTTTTACCCTCTCAGCTTTCACTTTATTCTTGTTCCTTACAGTTTTTTCAATCCTGTTCCAATTTTAAAAGCCAATGCATATTTCAATTATTTTGATTCACTGAAATATTGTTCAACATGCCTGTTTCAGATACCTGTGAATTACTGATCAGCAGCAGAGTGTTTGAAGGGATTTGACTCCAGGCACATTTCAAATGGTGACCTTGGATCCTAAATCCAGGAACACTTTTTAACGGATATTGGGATCAAAAGCACTACGAAAGCCTAGAATGATAGGCAGATCAATTTTTTTATAATTTAGCCAAGTTAAAAAAAAATTGCAGTTTACAGTATGCCTTTAAAGGCTGTGATTGAGAACACTGAAATTAAAAATATTTAAAACAGTTAAGAGTTTCTCTGCTTCCTTACTGAAATTTACAGGGGTCTTCTCAACAAAGGACACTGGGTGGTCCAAGAGCTCCACTAAACATGCTTAGACCTACCCTTCTTCCTGCTCCTCTGTGCCCACTCCTGCCTGCCTATTCAACAACAGCCTAGGATGTGAAACCATGCAAGTTCTAACCTCCTCCCCTGGGACTTACAGAAGTTCTTGGCAGTGAAAAGTCTTTTCCCCAGGCAGGGGTTTGAGGAGTATACAGAAGGCAGTCCTTGGCTCCCTCTTTCTCCTCCAATTCTTGCTGCTCCCCAACTCCATTTAGAGGTTTTGAGAAAGATTTTCCTGGCCCAGATTCAGAAGCAGCAGCAGCCCTTTTGCAAGGATTGGGGAAGAGTGAAGTGAGCTCCCCATCAGGGAAGTACATTGGAGTGATGTCAACATGCTGGTACATGACAGAGGAAATGCAATTATCATCCATAAAACAGGGGAAAACTATATACAAAGATTGCCAAATGCACCAAGCTAAATCAACTGAAAGACACTGATTCCCCCTCCATCTCGGGTAATATCCAGACAGAAGCGTCATTTATCAGTTGACTGTAAACTCCTTTAAGCAGGAAACTGGAATTATTTTACGCAAGTCAGTAACAAAAATATTATGCATCTCACTGTTAAATTCTGATACAAACAGGCTGAGGTAATTCACTGGGGGACAGACATCTAGAGATAAAATTCTAGCAGAACCACAGTAGGGACAGATTCACCATGTCATTTTGAGTATGCCCAAACATAACTATAATCTAGGTAACATGACACACGTTCCACATATTCTTTGTAAACCTTTATTTTCAGGTCCCTCTGACTTCCTTGAAAGTATCATTTGGCCTGCAGTTTCATAAATTTGAGACCTACAGTTGCACTGTCTTGCTGTTAAACACAAACAGAGGTAACTTTTTTTTAATATTGTTAACCAAGCAGACCATGCTCTTGTGGGAGAGCTCCACTTGCCAGTAGAGGGACAAGGACAGGAATGGACGGACTGACGGAGTGTTAAGGCTTCCCCACCCTAACGGCTGATCTCCACCAGCCCTGGGCTCAGTGAGGCTTTGAGCAGCTCTTCTAGTTTATGCCAATGATATAATGGATCCTATGTAACAAAGCTCTGCTCTGCCATATTCCTCCCTGTCCATTTCTTTCACTGGCAGACTCCTATTTCAGGGAAATTCCCTGCTGGCTATTTGTGGCCAGATTCCAGCCCTTTGCACCACAAAGAAGCCAGATATCATTTCAGAATCCATCCCGAAGTTTGTTTCTATCTGCCATTTTTGTTTTCTTAATTGAAAGAAGTTTGAAGACTTTCAAATTAAATTTTCCATGGACTTGGTCCTCATTCAAGACAGCTGACTCTGACCCTCTGAAGAAGTCTCATTTACAAACAAAGCTGTGTTTGGAATTTGCACTAGACTGCACACACAAGTCAGATTTTGCATGATCAAAGGCTGTATGGTCAACAGAATTTTGTAGCCATTCTAGAGAAAGCAAAATGTAGATGTACCAGGCATAAGGTGTCAGAGTAAAGGCCAACAAATCTGCTGTGACTATTCCAAGGATGTCTAAGTGGGGGGAAGGACACCTGTAATTTCAAACCATTTATTCCATTAAGATGCTTATCTCCACTCTTAGCTGGCTTCTACTGTTCTGATGTAAAACTGTGCTTTTGGAGAGACTGGGAGGATGTCTGATTTGCTTCATCAGTTTGATCCTTCTATACTATACAAACTGCCTGATGCAATAGGTTTCAAGGAGCATATATTCCCAGTGATTTTAATTAAGCTACCACCACCAGAAAGGTAAACGAAGACAAGATTCTGCCAGATACAGCAAGAGAGTCAACATTTGCCAACAGATCTCTCATTCTAAATAGGGATACCACTGTATGAAACAGTTAACATTAAGTGCTTTAAAAAAGTTAGAGCCTCCAGAGAGTATCACTTTCAGTATCAAAGACCAACTCAATAGCAGCCTATGGCCACCATAGGTACAAGACACTTTGCCTCTAAGCTCCTGCCATTAGAAACAGCTTTCCGTAAGTGAGAGAAATTACCTGAGTTTTATATGAAAGAAGATATATAAGAAGTTGTGTGCAATGCGCTTTCAGAAGTTTTTCTGCTGACAATAGGACTGAAAGTACTGCATGCCTACTAAAGTCAATTTTCCCTTCTAAACACCTATCACTGATGCCAATGAGTAGCAGTGCTGATCTGAATATCTTGGACCACTGAACTTGGTGTAGCAGGTGCAACTTGCAATTACTTTAATAGATGCTGCACTTAGAAACATCAGGGCTGAATTTAGTCCTTGGTTTTTGGATGCTAGCATTATGTTGTCACTGCAGCATGACAATACTACCCTAACAAGACAGTGGACAAAGATCTAACAATATTAAAGCTTCTTTCAAGTTCCTCTTAAGAATTCCCTTTTCACTTTGTACTTGGAAGAAAATAAAACCCTTCTTCTTAAACAAATAATTTTTTTTTAAGAATCCTTAAATCAAGGATTTAGATTGCCCTGATTTATCAACTCCAAGTGCAGATTTCTGCCCTAGCAGGAAGTTCCTATTCAATTTTTGTAGTGTCTTCACAAGCAGGGGAATAACATTCTCTTTCATTGATTTAAAGGGGGAAGAATTAAGGTCTTTCTGAGTTGTGTTTGTGCATCTTGAATTTCTAGAAAGATCACTAACTTCCTAAACATAGTGTCAAAATTTGAGTAAATACTGGTCAGGCTATTCTTGCACTGAGCTTATGGTCTTAGCCTGATACTTCTCACCAGGAGGATTAACAAATACCCAAAACAACAAGAGCTACCAATTTTCCCCCTCTCCAAATTAAAATTCTCTTTCTTTGCTGCTACGTGAAGGAAGATTAATACCACTTATAAAAGTCATGTCTGAAGAGTTAGGCATGCCTATTTTAAAAATCCACCTCTGCTATAGAGAAGTCTTCTTCTGAGGAGACAAAGTAGACAAGGCAATATCTTTTACTGGACCAACTTCTGTTGGTAAAAGAAAGAGAAAGCTTTCGCTGAGGAAGAACTCTGTGCAGCTTGAAAGCTTGTCTCTTTCAGGAACAGAAGCTGGTCCAATAGAATATATTACCTCACCTACCTTATCTCGCTCATATCCTGGAACCAACACAGCTACAACACTGCAAACTTCTTCTAAAGAATCAGTTAACTGTCCATTTGAACAGGATTTTTTTTTTTGGTTATAAAAAACCCAGTAGAGTTTTTTTTTTAAAAGCACAACAAAAATATATACAAATCAACTTTGCATGAGAAAATTTCTACTATAGTTTCTGGAGTACCTCCCCTTGGGAGTGTTCCAGAAGACTGTCTACCTCTTTACAAAGCGAGGCTAACACCCATTGTAAAACTGCCAGAGGCACATTAGATGTTTGTTCTCCCCCTAGCACTTTCAGCCTCAGAAGTAGAAGGAACACTGCCAGTTACCATCTCTGCTGAGAAAGCACGAGATACAATTTCACCCTGGGAAAACTGCTGAATGGGGATGTTCTGGTGTGGCATAGGCCTTGCCTGCACAATCCAATGGCTCTTTTGAATCAGAGAGGTCAGAAACAGTGCTGATGAAAAACATATCTCCCTTACAATCAGCCAGGTTCCCGCTTCCCTCTGTACTTAAATGTGTTTTATTAAATTTGCCCAGCAGCAGAAAGAGATCATTCTAACTCATTTACAGAATACTCATTTTTGGCAGCAGCAAACGAGACATTATCAACTTGAAGTCCAAACAATTAAGAAAGGGATTAGCTGTACAGGAGAAACAGTGAAACTTACTATATTGAAAGTGCTGTCAAATGCAAAAATTGACCACACTGAAAAAAAACAACACCTTTTAAATGTTTCTTGTAACGATTGTTGGCAAAATCTTTTCAGACTGACATGCATTTTTAAGTGGATTGTGTCTCTAATACTCATGGGAATAAAAAAAGTCATACAGAAAGACATTTCTAGCAATAATAATCCAATTACAGAACAACAGAAAGGAAAAAGAATTGATCAGAAGTACAGTAAGAAGGTATTTATAATATACATAATTTGAGGTGAAAAGATAAAACCAGTACCATGAGTAAGCAACTCCAATTCAGAATCTGGTGCAGAAGTAAGGAACAGCAGTGTTGAAGAGCAAGCTTGTGTTATAAACTACTCATACCAGCGTTAATACAACATTACTGTCCATGGCCAGAAAGTGTTCTCTGATGGCAGGGTTTTATTATTGTTTCTGGCACCGCCAACCAGGTGATAGATAATCTATAAATATAAAGGAATGCATGATCTCTGTCCCAAAGGAAAATACAGTAAATGGATAAAAGGTGGTGGAAAGGGGATAAAACATAAGTAAAGTGATCAAGATATAGCAAAATCACCACTTTGACAACACTTTTTGTGTGTGTTTTTTTGTTTATTTGAAGTTCTGGTTTGATTGTACAGTTTTGTAACTAGTAAGTGTGTTCTAAATTCAAACTGCATCTTTATGCTTTGATAGTTTGAAAAAAGTTTTGTTTTAACCATGGGACAGTATTCCTGCCTTCATCCCTAAATGTACCACAATGACTATTAGGGATCGTTTGGGGAATAAGGCAGCAGGGGAGGAGGAAATAAGGTAGAACATAGTTATTGGCTTACAGAACAGAATAATTCTGTGCTTGGCAAGAAGGAGACCATCTGGCATATGAACAAAGAATATTTTATATTTGGTTCATTTGAATCCATTATGTGTAAAAGATACGTTGAGATCCAAGGCTAAGAAACAGAGTTTTGATTATTACTGTTTTCGGATTTCTTTGAGTGGCTATAGGAGCTGCCAAATGGGTATTTGTGTCACATAAGCTAATTTTAGCATTTTTGCCCACAAGGGTGGATTAACCACAGATCCATATAACCATGCACTATATAAGAGGGCCACTGCTGCCGCCACCACCACCAGGCAGCTACTGCTGATCCCATGAAGCTGTGACCAGCTAACTAGTTTAAGGCAGAATTATCTGTCTGAAACTAACTTTCAGTAGGATGCCTCATTATTAGGTAGCAAAATGTCACAGGAAGCTCTTCCCACTCTGGGATTTTATTTGAGAAAGGCTTTTTGTTGATACCACAGCATGATACAACGTACAAATTTTCTTGAGAAGTGCAGACAAAATTTTTATTCCATAGAGATTTGCAGGTGAGATATGCAATCCAAGCACTTCTAGATCTGGTTCATGCTTCTTTGGTTTTAGATGCCTTGTGAAAACAGATGAGAGAGATTCTACGTTTGATTACTCAGTGAAAATTTAAAATGGTCAAGCCTGGAGAAGAAACAAGCAGATGGGCATGAGAGAGACATATAAGATAGTGAACGGCATAAAGAAAGTAAATGGGGCATTCCTATTTAACTCCTCTGGTAACAGGCAAGGCAAGAAATAAAGAGACTTAAAAACACACAAAAGACATAGCTCATAGCCACAATATTAGAGGGTAAGAGCGAAGGAAGAATCAAATGAGGACTAGACAATTTTGAGGAAATCTTAATTTAAAGAAAACCCACAGCAACAGGCATTACCAACAGGAAGGCTAATGTCAAATGTAAAAACACAAAGATTTTAATTAATATGCCTAATTTCAACTTCCTAGGATCCTCACCCTACAGAGCAGAAACCAGCAGCTAGCAGAAACCAATCACTAACTGGTAGGGGTTAGGAATAAGTTCTCTCTCTGAGCCAGTTACTCCTTAACTGCCCACTTCAGAGGAGCATGCACAAGAAGCCCTGAAGCATCTGGTACTGGCCAGTTTCAGGCACAAATTATGGACTCGATGGACAACTGGTCTAAACTGATACAGCAGACAGGCAAAATTCTCTTTATGTGATAGAATGGTCTTAAGACATTATAAAAGCTAAACAAAAGTTACACCGAAGCCTTGTCTCATTGATCAACTACAAAAAACACCCTAAAAACAACAGGCCCCCTACCACATGTATCTGAAGTCAGAGTAACCACAATTACATTGGTGCAAAGCTAGCAGTGTATGAATTTCTGCTAGGAGCTGTGCAGATAGAGATTCTCTCCAAAGGTCCAAACCTGACAGCTCTGAACTGCCCTTAGCATCTCTGAAGGAAGACACACTACAAAAGGATGGGGAAATAGACTGACAGAAGCATTGAAAAAATACAGTAATCTTCTTAATACTAAACTTAGGTTCAGATACTAAAACGCACATGAGCTCCCAGACACTGCTTAATGTAAAAAAGTCAATTGTCGTTCTGAGACTGGAAAAAAAAAAAAGAAGACATTTTAAAGAAAGACTGTATACCACATGTGGTAGCTCATTTGTTATCTTTGAAAAATTCTGCTTGCTTTTCAGACACCCCTTTATCCTATGTGTAATATGGTGCATGCCACACTCTCTCATGGAAAGTAGTTAAAACAATATATTAATAGGCAAATCAATTACAGTACAGTATCTTAGCACGAGTAACTAACTTGAACAGAGAAAATACTTGCCTCACTCTTAGAAAGAAGAGTTTGACATTTCTCTTGCAAAAATACTATGCTATAAATCCATTATAGGTAGAGTCGAATAATTCCCCAAAGAGTGAGAACTGGGTTTTTCTCCGACAGTAGGCTGTACCATTATCTACTCCATGTTCATAAATTACAATAGAATGACATGTTCAGACCTGATTTTTCTTTAGTCAAAGTTGGATTTTAATTCTATAAAATGGATGCTTTAAATAAAATAAGGGGAAATTACTTGGCCTGTAATTATGTTTCTTTAAAGCTACGTTACAGGATTCTTAACTCTTGGGTGTCATGCTCCCAGCATGAGAGAGAAAAGAGCTCCCTTCACACTAAGATCTGTCCTCTGATGTAATGTAGGCCAAGGAACCAACAGTGCCTTCTCTGGAAGGGAGGAGACAGAAAGAGAGCAGAGAGACTGAAGTGCTGCTGCTCCTGCAAGGTGAGGAGGAAGCAGAAGCATCAGGTAGAGAAAGAGATGCTGTGAAGCAGAGGGCCTCCTGCAGGAACAGCAGAGCCCTAGGAGAAAGGATGGGAGGGAGGGGATAGTTCAGGGGTAGGCAACCTATGGCACGTGTGCCAAAGGCGGCACTCGAGCTGAGTTTCAGCAGCACTCACACTGCCCGGGTCCTGGCCACCAGTCCCGGGGGCTCTGCATTTTAATTTAATTTTAAATGAAGCTTCTTAAACATTTTAAAAATCTTATTTACTTTACATACAACAATAGTTTAGTTATATATTATAGACTTATAGAAAGAGACCTTCTAAAATGTTAAAATGTATTACTGGCACGCGAAACCTTAAATTAGAGTGAACAAATGAAGACTCGGCACACCACTTCTGAAAGGTTGCCGAACCCTGGGATAGTTAATGCTCTGCCCTCTACAAAGTAAATCTAAGGGCAGAGCTGATTTGACTGGAAGGTGGGGGAAGAGTGAGGATGTACCAATGGAAACTAAATAAAGGTGAGCGTTGAGGAATTCTCCCTCCCCCCCCGCCCCCCAAGCCCTGTACAGATCATAGGCAAGGTATGTAACAATGCCCATAGTTAAGGCTGCACGAGAATTTCCTTTCGAGAAGACACTCTCTCTATTTCTTATTACTTTGTTCAACTCATCTTTCAAGCTGAAATTTTTCATCTCACTCAGCTCAGGAGCAAGAATTTAGAAAGCTTTAAATTTAGCAGTAATTCTTAAGTCACAGATTGCCTTTGGTGGTCACGTTTGCCCAAGTTGGTTTTAGACACATTTTGAGCACATACATTGACTTTTGTTGAATGATATATATATATAGTGCTTCCCACTGGTTTAATATAACTATTAAACCAGTGGGAAGCACTAAATCTCATACTACTTTCATTGGCACTGCCATGCAAAGTAAACATAATTTCTATCACAAGGATTATCTGGGAGGGTATGCATATTCCTCATTTCATATATTTGAAGGAACTATGGCATGAGATGTGGCTAATAGAATTTATAAATCCAATCCTAACTGGAAATAGCTAGATGGCAACCAGGCCAAGGGGTCTTGTCATCCAGATGTGACAAGAGGCTCTGTTCTTTTGATTCCTCCAGTAATTCAGGAACCAAAGATATTTTTATATGGAGGTGTGCCATAGGTAATAAAAACACTATTGCAGCTAGGGGGTTAATAGTCACCATACAGCCTGAGCTGCTGCTTGCTGGCTCTGACAAAACCTCTGGGCAGGTTTTCAAAAGTGCTCAACACTAGCAGCTTCATTGAGAATATCAAGTTCCTGTAAAAAGCTCTTCACTTGACCACAAGCAAGAACAAGCTGCCTGGGAATTTCTAGAAGGCTGAGGTAATGGTAGCTGGTGGAATGCAACCAACAGGGATGGGGAGGTCACATGATGTCATCCATAGCCACTACCTTTGGAGCCAAAAAGATTTAAACAAGGGGAGTTATGCACTGGGACCATGAAACCCAAGAGAGAACACAGCAAGTATGGAATGCTTAGAGCAGTATAAGTTACATGGAAAAGCAGAGTTTTATTTAAAAGAATTGAGCAGAACCCCAAATTAGCTATAGCATATGTGTACAAACTGGAATCAATGGGTCATTTTTTCATTGATACGTATGATAAAGGGTCTAATGATTTACTGCATGCCACTTCCTTCCATCCAAAATCTGGTGCCACTTGGTATCTTTAGCTTAAGAACTTGAGGACCCATTTTCCTTTCCTTCTGGCTTGTTTGCCACTCTGGTGCTTGGTTGTATTATTCCTGTTTTGAGTTAAATTAAATAGGAGAAGCAAAGCTTTAACTCAGTAGTAGTAATAAATGGGGTTAGCCTGGCATTGATCTGTGTAAAGGGGCCAAAGCTAGGACTGCCAGAAGCAAAATGTGGTCAGTGAACTCTACTGCACCAAACACTGACCTGCAGCTGAATTCTTAGCCCAGATTACAACAGAAGCAGACTTGCTTCTCAGAACAAAGGATATTTCAGGCAGCACATTAGTAAGTGAAACTGTTTTTATAACAGCAGATGGAGGAGACACTAACCATTAAAAAAACACTAGTATCTTTTAGAAAGGTGACTAAGTAATACAGCAGTGGTTCTCAAAGCCGGTCTGCCACTTGTTCAGGGAAAGCCCCTGGTGGGCTGGGCCAGTTTGTTTACCTGCCACGTCCGCAAGTTCGGCCAATCGCGGCTCCCACTGGCCGCAGTTTGCCACTCCAGGCCAATGGGGGCTGCGGGAAGCGGTGTGGGCCGAGGGATGTGCTGGCCACCCTTCCCGCAGCCCCCATTGGCCTGGAGCAGTGAACCGAGGCCAGTGGGAGCCGCAATCGGCGGAACCTGCGGACGCGGCAGGTAAACAAACCAGCCGGGCCCACCAGGGGCTTTCCCTGAACAAGCAGTAGACCGGCTTTGAGAACCACTGTAATACAGAACACACACATGTATCTTGTTCTGCATTTCTGTTGCACTAAACAAACACTAGGACCACACTCCAAAGAAACATCATTATTCTTCATCTTTGATAAATATCTTCAGTAAATGAGTACACCACTGCAGGAGTTAAAAAGCAACTATTTCAAGTGCAGCATGTTTTAAATTTTAATATTTTGCAGAGTGAGGTAAAACAAATCTCAAAATCCTACAGAACCAGGAGTCTCGAGTTTCCTACAAGGGAAGGCCCTTTTTACATTTATTACTTAAAATTCAGTTAACAACATTTACAGAATGCAGTATTCCCACAATAGTTAGGAAACATGGCCCAGATTAACTTGGTTGCTCTGTGCCACTGTACAATGCAAAGCAGCTGGAGGGTGCCAGTGAATCAGGCCCCATGACCATCAAGTTTAATCAAAGACTACACATATGGTTTAGAACAAGATGCTTCTTACCCACATTGTGCTGTGATCACATCTGAGTTCAAGCCAAGCAGGGTCAGTCCAGGTCAGTATTTGAATAGAGAATCTAACACCTAGGCACTACAAGAACTGGTACTGGCGATTTGGGTAGCGGTATTCCAAGTCTGTACTGGAATAGTCAATAAACAGGCATGACATTAGGGTACACAATATTTCTGGAAAGGCCAATAAATGAGGTATTGGCCACTTGTAAAGATACAAAGAATCACCTTTGGATCTTTGACCACATTTTATAAGGTTAAATTTGCTGTTCAAACTCCTGTAGGGAACAGTGAAACTGTCAAAATCACCATTAGTTTCATACCGATGTTTGCAAAGCTAAGAGATGATGGCTTGTGGACAACCTTTGAATTCACAGCATTTGTTTTTAGACACTGTACCAAGTACCAGTCAGTGCTCATTTGCATGATTTAGAATTACAGTCTTAAAGCTCAATCCAACTTCCACTGAAGTCAATAGGGATCTTTCCATTGACGTCAATGGGAGCTGGACAAGGCCTATTGAGAGTTTCTACCAACAATAAAAGGACCGGGGGGGGGAAGATGTCCCCCAGGGGTCTGCACTGGGACCAGTCCTATTCAACATATTCATAAATGATCTGGGAAAAGGGGCAAACAGTGATGATACAAAACTACTCAAGATACTTAAGTCCCAGGCAGGCTGCGAAGAGCTACAAAAAGATCTCTCAAAACTGGGTGACTGGGCAACAAAATGGCAGATGAAATTTAATGTTGATAAATGCAAAGTAATGCACATTGGAAAACATAATTCCAACTATCCATATAAAATGATGGGGTCTAAGTAACTGTTACCACTCAAGAAAGAGATCTTGGAGTTATTGTGGATAGTTCTCTGAAAACATCCACTCAATGTGCAGCGGCAGTCAAAAAAGCGAACAAAATGTTGGGAATCATTAAGAAAGGGATAGATAAGACAGAAAATATCATATTGCCTCTATATAAATCCATGGTACGCCCACATCTTGAATACTGCATGCAGATGTGGTCGCCCCATCTCAAAAAAGATATATTGGAATTGGAAAAGGTTCAGAAAAGGGCAACAAAAATGATTAGGGGTATGGAACAGCTTTCATATGAGGAGAGATTAAGAAGACTGGGACTTTACAGCTTGGAAAAGAGACGACTAAGGGGGGATATGATAGAGGTCTATAAAATCATGACTGGTGTGGAGAAAGTAAATAAGGAAATGTTATTTACTCCTGCTCATAACACAAGAACTAGGGGTCACCAAATGAAATTAATAGACAGGTTTAAAACAAACAAAAGGAAGTATTTCTTCACCAAATGCACAGTTAACCTGTGGAACTCTTTGCCAGAGGATGTTGTGAAGGCCAAGACTACAACAGGATTAAAAAAAGAACTAGATAAATTCATGGAGGATAGGTCCATCAATGGCTATTAGCCAGGATGGGTAGGGATGGTGTACGTAGCCTCTGTTTGCCAGAAGCTGGGAATGGGCGACAGGGACTGGATCACTTGATGATTACCTATTCATTCCCTCTGGGGCACTTGGCATTGGCCATTGTCGGAAGACAGGATACTGGGCTAGATGGACCTTTGGTCTGACCCAGTATGGCCGTTCTTATGTTCTTAGAAAAGACCATACTAGGTCCCAGATGTTTTGATTTTTTAATCAAATCAACAGGTCCTACAAAATGCTGTCTTTCTCTGATCAATTTTCATATTTTAACACTATGTACCAATTAACATGAACATTTATTTTAGAATGAGAATAGTAAAATACCCAACCATTGTTGAAACCTTATAAGCAAATTGTAATAGTCCTCCTACTCCATGCTGCCCAGGAAGCCTCATTCCAGCACTATTTTTAAATAAATTTTTTGGAAAAAAAAAAAAAAAAAATCCATCACAGTAGATAGCTTATGGGAGGTCAAGTAAGTTACTTTGAAAAACCATATGGCTCAGATTTGAGAGACTTTTGAACTACACTTGAGATATAAAGCTGCAATACTGCTCTACACACTTAAATGCCACTTGTTTGACCCTCCTCCTCCAAGCCCATTATGGTTTGGTTCCATTCTTCAGTGGTGTTTTGTGGTAGCTATGATGTCAGAGCACGGGACATGTGGTTGCCACAACAGAGTGGAAACAGGCCAACTGATTTATGAGGACTTACATCGACAAAACCAAAAGTTTTTTATTCACTTATATGCTGAATGCCCCTTTTACCTTCTCCACATAGGGAATTCAGCATGTAGCCTTACATTTAAATACTGTAGTTACATTTATATGAAGGTCAGTACTCAGCTCCCTTCAAGGGAAGGGGTAACTAATTCAAGAAGTTAAATTTGATATTCCGTTAAGCAAATCACATTTTCCGCAATGTTCAATAGCAAGATATTCAATTGCTCAATTTTGTACACCTAGATCTGTAACAAAATGTGGCTCTAAATTACCACAAACTATTAATTGAAACAGTAACAGCAAAAGGTATAGTGTAGGCCCTTAAATATTTCATTTTTCATTACTTAAAATAGTACATATAACTATATATTTAGTTCACATTAATTCTATAAGCTTTACATATGTAATGAACAGAGGACAGACACGCATTACATAAAAACATCTTAAGTCTAGCATTTTAACTTCTTTAGTCACCTTCCACATTAAATATTTTCAGAAATATTCTAGGACACATATGAAGCTATAGCAACATATGCAACTAAATGCATGGTCATATGCAACATAAAACTAAATTCTATTTCTTCCCCTACTCCAACTATAGAGCTTGGGAAAGGGGGAGGGAGATATGCAGTTTGTATTTCAGTGGTAAGAGTTTGTTAAAGAGAAAGCAGTTATGAAGGAATGCAAGCTCCTAAGCATCATTTGAATCCAGCTGCAAACAACACAGCAGTGTAAGTGTTAGTCAAAGAGACTAGTCAAAACATTACTCCGAGAGATTAAATATGTTCTTGATATGGTAAATCCAGCACAGAATAATTTACCTTTAAAAGAGTCACCTTAATCACACCAATCAATTTAGAAGTGTCCTTAGGAGGGCAATTTTGATCGTGTATTGAACAACACTTACGTTAAGTCTCAATCATGTAATATTAAATAATGAAGATTCAATATTGAAGATTAGTGTTCTTATGTTTTAGTATAGTACCTCTTCTTCTGATATAGCATCAGAAACTGTTTCCCCATTAAATACTTACAGAGTTATATAAGATTGTATAAATAAACAGTAAGATCTTTCCCCCTATATACTATGTGCCAACATAATTATGTAATACAATGCGCAAGGTTTATATACCCCAGATGGAACTCATTAAGGCCAAGTTTTGTTTTGTTTTTAAACTAATGGTTTATCTGGAATTTTGAAATCACCAAGAACTGCACTTGAAATTACACAAAGAGCTGGTCTACACACAAACACATTGAAATAAGTACATCTGTTCTAATTCATCCTGCATTATTTCAGTGCAAGTCTGTGCATCCTATTTACGTTACACTGATTCCTCCCCACACCCCAAGTTAAGGGCACTTTTTTGTGACACAGCCAATCCAATTAAACCTTTCAGTACAATGCATTGTTACAAATAAGCCACATCCACTGTTGGCAAAAAAAGATGCTACTCCATTAAAATTGATGCATAAACACAATTTTAAGTGACAAGAAGATTGGAAAAATATAAATAGGAAAATGTTTTGAAGGAACCTTGGATACTGTTCCCTAACTAAAGATCTAGACAGAAGCTCAGTTTTAGGCACCACTGAGATCCACAAACTCCCTGCTTGGCTACTGCTTAACCCCATAGGCACCTACATTTTGACTGTAAAAGTTCTCTAGCACCTAAGTTTCTGCCTCTGAGCATATGCACTGCTGCATCCCTCTACGCATCAGGATACCTAAGCCCCAGTGCAATTTTCAAACCAGGGGAAGACAGACACTCCTCCTCCTCCTGATTGGTATGCAGGACTCAACCTGGTAGGCATGCTTGGAGCATGCCTATTGGATTGCACTCCATTCAAAATACTGGCAGCAGTGCAGTCTCCCATATACAACTTTAGCCCAGCAGTTAGAGCACTTACCAGGTATGTGGGAGAGAGCAGTTTAATCCCCTTCCTTCCCCTGGCCTGATGAGAAAGGATTTGAACATGGATCTCTAAGCTCCCAGGAAAGTACCTTAACGACCAGACTATGGGACATTTTTGTGTAGGCCTCTCCTGCTGAAGCTGTTGTTCCACTTTGGAGAAATACTTAAAGAGTCATTGGGCCAGAGAAAGAGAGAATGACTCCATAGCCTAGTGTGTATGGCACCCACATGGGGGGTGGAAGGGAAGAAATGTGGATTCAAGTCCCTCTGTTCCAATGACAAATTATCCAAAGTGGGACAGCTTCAACAAGAAAGACTGAGGGATCCACCCATCAGAATATTCCATAGCCCAGTGGTTAAGGCACTTTCCCTGAGAAGTGGGAGACCCCTGTTCAAATCATCTCCCCATCAAGCAGAAGGGGGTAGGGATTAGAACTTGGGTCTCCCACATGCCAGGAGAGTGCTCTAACAGCTGGGCTAAAATTTTGAAGGTAGGCACCACCATCTCCTCCATTTCTTGCTATAATGGCATAGACAACTAAGTTGTCTGACTAAGGCCATGTCTTCACTACAGAGCTAACCTGGCACTGCTGCAATCGAAGGTTTAGCAGGTCTAGTGAAGATGTGCTAAATCAATGGGAAAGCACACTCCCGTCGATTTCTGTACTCCACTTCCCAAGAAGAGTAAGGTAAGTCAGCGGGAGAACATCTCTCGTCAACACAGTGCGGTGTAGACACCGCTGTAAGTGGATCTAGCTATGTTGACTTCAGTTACGTTATTCACGTAACTGAAGTAGCATAGCTTAGATTGATTTACCACAATAGTGTAGACCTGGCCTTAGAGAGGGATTCCTGGCTGTGGATTGAAAGCAGACATAGGTACTTCACTGCAACCCAGATTTAGGTGCCTAACTCCAGGAGAGGGGCAGGGACTACATCTCATCCCTCTTGTGAGCATCTGCTATTGGCTATCTTAGGCGGCTTCCCACCTCCTGTGCTGGCTTTTGAGGATCCCATTCTCAAGTCCCTATCTCTTCCCATTCACTATACAGAGAGTCTAGGCACTTAACTCAGGCTTTGTCGATCCCATTGTTGTTCCATTGATTTTTTTAGGTGCCTAAAACTAGGTGTTACAACACTGAGCATTGCAACACCTATGTCCCATTGTAGTTCTGGGCCTGAGAAACCAATTGATGCATGAACCCTAAAAATTGAGCAATAAGAGAAAAGGATATTTTAAAATTGCAGAGGACGTGCCAATAAAATTGGCAAGGAAGATATTCAAATTTTGCTACCTCTTAAATGGGCTTGTGACCTCTTTGCACAATAGGCTACACCAGTTGGAACAAACATTCGTGTTCAGTCAAAAGGCAAAAATTGTGATTGAACGAGGCAGGGAATAAATATATATATATATATATAAAAAAACACCTTTATTTGTATATTTGATTTTAATTACTGCAACTTAAATAATTGTGCATTACCCTGAGTTTCTTACCTGTGGGGAGGGAAGGAACTTTATAATTTGTATTATTAATGAACAAGATACAAACAAAACTAAGCCTAACTATTACAAACCGCTTCTATATTATTATGATGGGTGTGCCAATACAAGGGACTTAAGAAGGTATTAAAGTGCTGTTATGACATCTTTAAATAATTTATTCTCCGCTTTTACCCTTTTTGAAGCTTGGATTCAGCCTCACGTGTATGTCTTAGACCAGGCGTAGGCAACCTATGGCACGGGTGCCAAAGGCGGCACGCGAGCTGATTTTCAGTGGCACTCACACTGCCCAGGTCCTGGCCACCGGTCCAGGGGGGGCTCTACATTTTAATTTAATTTTAAATGAAGCTTCTTAAACATTTTAAAAACCTTATTTACTTTACATACAACAATAGTTTAGTTATATATTATAGACTTATAGAAAAAGACCTGAAAACGTTAAAATGTATTACTGGCACGCAAAGTGAATAAATGAAGACTCGGCACACCACTTCTGAAAGGTTGCCGACCCCTGTCTTAGACCATAGAAAGAAACTAAGATATTTGCTCTGTCGACCTTAAGTTCTTTTATGGCACCCATTATTGTAGTATCTGAGCACCTCACAATCTAGCCACACTCCTAAAAGGGAAACCAGAATACTAGTGGTAGCAAATGCATTACAAGCATTTTTTCATTTGTTTTAATCAATCAAAATCTGATTTCTAGATGCTAACTTGACTCCTCAGAGTCAGGTTAGAAGGGGCTGGGCACACTGACGTGGAAATATTCTTTGCTCCTTAGAACGTCTTTTATGCTAGCTCTGTCTATCTGCGTCTATGGAGACTCATTTACTTCCGCTCTGGAAGGAGTTGCATCCAGCCCTCCTTAGCTGGAAACAGTTTTTGCCCAAGGCAGGAACCAAAGGGGCGGTGGGAAACAGCAAGGATTTTGGGGGGCAAGAGGACCTCACTCCAAATCCAGACAAATCCCTAAACTGATCTGCTAACTAAGTGATGAGTGAACAAAAACCGTTATTAAAATCAGGTCAATTACATTTCCGAGATGTCAAAAACAGAGCAGGGAGCAATGATGCATGTTTTTCATCACTGCCATCAAAAAGTGTAAGGAAAGAGTTAAGATTTGGTAATTAGTCTTAGTCTCCCTTAAAAAAGGGAAGGGAGTCTGCTACTTTTGAAAGGTATCACACTGACAGTCCAGGAGACCATCAATAGAACAAATACACCATGGGCAGAGCAAGTTTCCTCACACTGCTGTCAGTGTGCCTTGACCTGAAGAAACAGACCTCTAGGGATGAGTGTGGTTTATTCTCTATGCCCATTTAATCCTTTAACTCTCTACCGAGACTGCCATCAAGAGTGACAATTAGTGTCAGTTGCGATGGTTTCTTTTGTAGTGTGTCCACTAGGAATGGAACTAAGACCACTCATTCTTTCATGTACGCCACCAAACAGCTTTCTGAATATCTAACAACTTTCAATCACTACATATCTTGACTTGGGTTTGAACCAGCAATTTAGAAGTGAAAGGCCAGGAATCCCATTAACAATCTCTTAGACCAGCAGTTCTCAACTGGGGGTCTAGGGCACCCTTAGAGGCCACGAACAGGTTTTAGGGGGTCCACCAAGCAGGGTCAGCATTAGACTCACTGGGTAGAAAAGCTGAAGGGTAGAAAGCTGAAGCCAGAGCCCCACCACAGGAGGGCTGAAACCGAACCCCACGCCCAAGCAATTTAGCTTCATGGGGCCTCCTTTGGCATGGGGCCATGGGCAATTGCTCTGCTTGATACCCTCTAACGCTGGCTCTGGCTTTTATATGCAGAAAAACAGTTGTTGTGGCACAGGCGGGCTGTGGAATTTTTATAGCATGTTGGGGGGCCTCAAAGAAAAAAGGTTGACAACCCCTGTCTTAGGCCACATGGATTATTCCAACTTCACCCCAAACACTTCTATTTCCTGGTTCTATGAGGAACTCCTACTTTGTTTTTTAATGCTTTAGGATTAATGTTTTTACTACATTGCTCACTCTAGTGACAAACAATATAAGACTCGTCCACTTTTATAGCTTATCATAAAATTGTTAAACTCTATTTTCTATCACAACTAAATGGCATCTTCTACAGCAGGGATTCTCAACCTTTTTCTTTCTGAGCCTCCTCCCCACAAAACATGCTATAAAAACTCCACTGCCCACTTATGCCATAACAACAGTTTTTCTGCATATAAAAGCCAGGACCAGCAGTAGCAACCAGGGCAACTGCCCGGGGCCCCATGTCATAGAGGGCACTGTGAAGCTAAATTGCTCAGGCTTCAACTTCAGCCCCGAGTAGCAGGGCTTGGGGCCCCAGGCTACAGCCCCATGCAGCGGGGCTTCGGCTTTCTGTCACGGGCCCCAGAAAGTCTAATGCCGTCCCTGCTTGACGGACCCCCTGAAACCTGCTCACAGCCCCCTCCCGGTTGAGAACCACTATTCTACAGTGACACCCTATCATTTTGCTAAAACACAGTACAATTGTTTTACATGACTTTACACACCATTAGCATATAGCTACCAGATCATAAGCACTGTCTGATTTATTACAAACTGTAAATTAAAACAAAAACAAAAAAACCCACTTCAATTGCACTTGTAAAATGAGAGTTTAAAAATACATTGAGTCATGCTCTATCTTTGCTTATGGTATGGAGGCAAGTGTGATTTATAATGAATTTTTATTAAGGACTACAAGCTTGAGAAGAAGACTTCTCATAACTGAGATAAAAGGAATGTTGGTTCAGAGTTTAAGAAATAGTTTACAAATAAATTATTGGAAAAAGATTTATACATTATATAGTAGTTACCCTTTTAAAAATAATCAGTTTGATAAAAATATTTTATCAAAGATACCACTGTACCAACTGGAAACTAATATTTCCTTAATTCTAAGGCTCTGAGTTTGCTTCTCAAGGTACAAATAATCAGAACTCTATATTTAATAACAGAACGTACCACTGAAGCATGCAAAGTTGCCACATACCATATAATTGAATGCACAATGAAAATACTGCCTTAAGACAGAATAGCTAGAATACAAGAGAGTTTCTAGAAATATAAGCATTAGAAAGAATAATCTAACAATAACATTAGCATTTCACTAAGACACGGAAAGGTGTTTGACTAAAAAAAAAAAAGTGAGCGCTCAAAGAAATTTGCATATCTTCCTTTTCCCTAACACCACTGACTCCATCAATCCTGCCCCCACCATACTCTCCCCAACATACAACCTCCCCCCCACAAAAGTAACAAGTGAAAGAGTTCGTTCAGCTATCCAAAAGAAATAAAGCGTACTCTGAAACCAGGAAATCACTGGGTTCTTTTCAGGAATTTTACGAAGCAGCTTGAAGAGTAATGGAGTAGATCACCAGTTTATACAGTAGTTTGATCAAAAACATGTTTCCCCTATTTCCTTATGGAGTTTAAATTAGATGTGCATGAGAAACTGATCCAGACACTACTTCACAGGAGATACTGAGAGTAGCTTAGGGAAATTAGTTTAACTGTGCTTTAAAAGTAAAAACAGTGTTGTCCTTAATTGCCACAAACTACATTATTGAAAATTGATTTCTTATTCTTCAGGCACTTGTTCAAGAGCCCAGATTTGAAATAAAACTTTGAAATAAAAACTTTATGGTGATCCGTTAGTTTAATTTTATGCTTTGTTTCAGGTAGGAGAAGACACTCCTTCAACCACACTTTCACATGGACGATAGGAACTCAATATTTCAGTTGGTTTTGTGACAGCATCTCTTAATTAACTGCTTTGATAGCTGAAGGAAATAAATCAAATGCAAAACCTATTTCAAGTAATCAATTCACTGTTCTTTTGATTTTCCTTTTACGCCTCCACCTTAAAGACAATGATTTGCTCTCTTTCTCCTTCCTCACAACCCATTACTTATCTCTAAATCTTTTCCACACCTTTGTTTCAGTCTCTGCTCAGTTTATATTTGGCTGATCCACACACTTCCCCTCTTTTTTTTCTGGTCACCTTTCTCCTATTATACTCTCACCTCCCCCAACATCACACTTGCACAGATACTCCAGCACATGGTGCTCAACCACAGGACTGTTTTTATGGTTTTTGGGGTAGCCAGTGACCCAATTCTTTGGACTCTACCAGTAAGTTATCTAATTTAAAATGAAGGGGATGGAGGTTGGAGAAGGAAGAGCAGGAAGGAAATCACAATGACAAAAACCTCAGCTTTATTTACTGGATTTGTATACATGTTGAAGGTTATTTCAGAGAAAAATCTGAGATTAGCATGGAGTCTAAGGATACGTCTACAATCAGGGCCGGCTCTAGCTTTTTTGCCGCCCCAAACAGTGAAGGAAAAAAAAAAAAAAAAAAGCCGATCGGCGGCACTTCGGTGGCAGCTCAATCACACCGCTTCATTCTTCTGTGGCAATTTGGCGGCGGGTCCTTCGCTCCCTCTCTTCGGTGGCACTTCAAAAGGAACAGAGGGACTAAGGGACCCGGACGTGACGCCTCTTTCCATTGGCCGCCCCAAGCACCTGCTTCCTTCGCTGGTGCCTGGAGCCGGCCCTGCTACACTGCATTTTAAAATCCACAGCAGCAAATCTCAGAGCCCAGATCTACAGACTTGGGCTCATAGAGATCACACTACAGCACTAAAAACAGTATTGTAGATGTTGTGGGTCAGGCAAGGAAGACCACCCCCTCCATGGGCTCCACTAGCCCAAGCTGCAGCTTCTACACTGCTGTTTTTAGTGTTGGAGTGCCAACCCAAGTTTGCAGACCTGGGCTCTTACACTCTCTGCCATGGGTTTGAAAATGCAGTGTAGACATATCCTAAAGGGCCTCAAAATTCAAAGAACCCAGATCTACAGGTTCCATAACCTTTAATGTAGTGTCACAGAGTTTGGGTCTACATTTGCACTTCTAATATTTCTATTTGTTTGTGTGAGCCAGAACAAAATCAAGATCATGCTTTTATAGCACTGCAGAAAGACACAGCTAGAAGTAGTAAAACTGTACGTCACTGAACTAGACAAATATAACTACTACATAGGAGGAGCATGTATTGTAAATTTGAATAAGATGCTATTGTTGTGGAGTCAGTTTTTTGACCATAGCTACACTAACAATTTGTGACTGTCCCCATTTCCCTATTAAATCTTAGCTGCAGATTTCCTAGTTTTGTTATCAAGGTCGCTGACATCACAACCCACATAAACAAGGTTTGAAAGAAACATTCCTCTGCTTTACGGTACTTCAAATATTTGGATAGAGAAGTATGTCCAACCACCAAATTAGCAGTGGAAGTTGGGGGAGGATTTTTAAACAATGATTTGGGCATAGTCTAGCGTAATATCTGATACATCATTTGCGGAACAACTGCATTCTACCCTTGCAGGAGAACAGACTTCATCTGATGGCTCTGTACCTCTAAATACTATGATCCTAAAAATCTCAACTGAAATAGTATGCAAAACCAGCTGAAATTTTACAGTTAAATACCGTGCATCACTGTAACAATTACTACAAATTCTGTGTTCAGTGTGTCAGGTCTGGGACACCTTTGGTATTTATAACACTGCATGTACCCATTAATTGTCAGGAAGTGAGTATATTTATAGAAATTTAACATTACTATAACTATTCATTTGTCTCAGTTTATATTTTGAAGAAACTGACCAGGCTACAGTCACATTTTAAAAGGGTTCCCCTTAGCTGTGTTACTAACACCATGTTCCTGAACTGAATACCAAAAAATTAAAAATCTGTTATTTCTGCTATGTTCCTACTCTTTGCAATTCACTTAAAGTATATTTTTAGTTTCATACACCAGCACAATGCTTGGGTTTAAATAATTAGTGAAAATGTTTCTATTTAATATAAGATTTAGTAACATTTTGAAATATTTCTAGTTTTAGGTCCAAGCCACTTGATAACAGCAAGTGGGTAATAGCCTATTTTGACAAATTACATTCCTACTCAGCTATAATGAACCTGGGACACTTCTTAGCTGCTCCTCAACATTCTCTGATTTAGACATTTTTGCAAAATGCTTTAGAATTAATGAAACAGCTTATGTTTAAAGTGCTTTTAATGGAAACAGTCATAACAAATGTAATCAGCGAGTGTCAAACTGTACCCAAGGCTCATTTTGGAGAGATATCAATACAACATATGACTAGACAACTGAATGTTTTAATTTGAGGAAGTATATTTTTTGGCCAAGTTGACAAAATTAAGAGAGGCGCTTTTTAAAAATAATGCATTATTTATGCTGGATAGCCAATAGAAGGTGACTTCTAAAGGTTTTTGAAGAGATAATAGGACTGCTTTAAAAATGTACCAAATGCTCAAAAAAAAAAAAAAATCCAACAAAAACAAAAAACCTACGACGAAGAGAAGGAAGCTTTCAGCATGTGTTTAAGAAGTGTCAGATTGGAAGTTCTGTTTATTCACAAAAAAATTCCTTGGCTATACTACAAATACCACTTTGGATTACCGGAATTGAACATCTTAAAAATCTAATTTGTTTTATCACTAGATCTACTATTGCCAAAGACAGTGACATGAAAAAAAGGAATAAAGCAGAGTAGTTAGTTTCATTTTTGTTTATAATTGATATCTGGAAAATTTTACTTGTAGGCTCTTGGGCACCATGTTGCAATGTTTGGGTTGCAACCACTAACGGAGAATGTTCGTTTTAAATGTTTCCATTGGAATTATTAAAAAATAAAATTAACTCATGGAAAAACTGGCCTTCAGTTTGACAAAAAGCTTAGTTTTTACATAGCTGTAGGGACAATTTAGCTTCACAGGGTCCCTTTAACTTCAAAAGGGGACTTTTCATCATCTTGCAGCCCCATTTTTGCTGGCTACTATTTGGTGCAACCTCACAGCACGTGTTCTGTTGGTGACATCACACTCAGTATAGAACCCCATTGTAAACGAAGCGTGTTCTTATATACAATAATGCTTTAGTGTCTAAAAATTTAGGGTTTGCAATATAGATATTTTAAAAGTCTTTGAAGCCCATGAAATAGTATACAGAAAATACGTAGTTATGGGCCTGCTTCAGTGCACAGCAGAGTCCTTGTAGAGTAGGACATCACCAGCAGAACACATGCTGTAGTGTCACCACTGGAGGTTTTTCGCCTTCCTCTGAAGCATGGGGCAGGGGTCGCTTGCTGGAGGATTCTGTGCAACTTGACGTCTTTAAATCATGATTTGGGGACTTCAACAGCTGAGTCAAGGGAGAGAATTATTCCAGGAGTGGGTGGGTCGGCTCTTGTGGCCTGCATCATACGGGAGGTCAGAGTAGATGATCATAATGGTCCCTTCTGACCTTAAAGTCTATGAGTCTATGAGTCCAAAAGCCAACAAAAAGAAAAATGCAAGATATGTTAAATGTAATGCCCCTATTTCTTTGGTAATTTAGCACATCACATTTAAGTCATTTTCATTTTTATACTCCAAAACAATCTCCGCAAGTCATCTTTTGTCTTCAAATTCTTTATAAAAAGGTCTATTGGAAATGTAGGAAAGAGGGGGGAAAAAAATCAGTTATAAACCTGCTATGGGTTCTAGACAGCGCATCCACAAGCAAATTTTAATCAAAACAGAGGATACATTATAATAAAATTCTTGTACCAAGATCATAATCACAGTTCACTGAATCAAGTTTAAACTAATAATAAAAATCTTTCCAAAAAGGTCCCTATAAAAAGTGAGATCTTACGTCTATTACAAACTTTTTAAACAGTAGAATTTCTAAGCTAATGACTTGCAATGAATGGCAGATTCAACAGTGATGGGCACTGAAGAAAAAACAAACTTTAATTTTCCATATCAAATATTCAAAAAATTCAAGAGCTGAATGATTAGAGAGAGGAGAACCCTTAAACAGGTAACTAATTTGAACATATTCTGCATACGTGTGTATATATATATATATATGCATGCCATTCAGTGGCTTTGATTCTTTAGCCTGTGGGGTTGTCTATTATGACAGCTAAGCCCCCATCTATACTTTCCAACTCATCTGCAGAACTAGCACTACTAGATGCCACCTCCCCAAACTAGGTTTCCTTCTAATTATGCATCAAGACAGTATGTGATAATTACAGCACTTACCGTCACTTACACATTGCTAAATAGCATGCGATCCTTCCCTTGTATTACAGCAACCACATGAAAAGTAGCTATTTGTCCCTTATTAAAGTCGCGAAGGAAGGAAACTACCGTACTTATCCTATATTTGAAATACAGCGAAGGCTGGGAGAGAGGAAGGTTAGGTGTAAAACAACCCAAACCAATCCCCCAAACAAAAACAGATCATCCCAGCTGAATTAAATTCTTGACAACGCTGAAAAGTTAAATCCTCTGTTTAGGCACAGGTTTGAAAACCTGTTCATTAGGCTAAACACATCACATTCCACATCCAAAACCAAAAAATAACATGATAGGAAGATCAGAGCTCTCAATGCTTCTTTCCCAGATTCTCTCTCTATAACCCTGCCATAACACTTGGTAACGTACCCATTGATGACAATGGGTATCACCAATAGGGAAGTTTCCTGTTCTAGAGGATGCTTTTGATAACCCTTAACTACCACAACAGATACTCATGTGCATGGATAGCTTACTAATGAAATTAGATGCCCCAACCCCCTCAAACAATAACTCAAATCCAAGCTCCCTGTTAGACAACACAGAATGCTATCCATTTAAGATTCTAATATTCTTTAGCCTACCTCTAGCAACTCAAGACCAAAATTTGACAACTGTTCTTCATTCAGACCCACTGTGCCTTGTTAAGCCACACTGTAAGAGCATATATTTAATATTATCACACAAAGTAAACACATTCATAAAGGTAGTACAAACTTAAGGATAGAATGCCACTGAAAGTTATGGAGAAATCCTATTTGGAATTTCCCCACAAACTCTTAAGGATTCTGAATATGGAAGAGTGATCATGCACAGATTAAATGTAAACATCTGAAAACATGTTGAGGTTATAGATGCACATGAACAAGTTATGTTGTGATTCTCACTGAAATTATGGTTCAGTCCCCATGTGCATAAGCAGTAGTGTGTGTACTGGAGGGAGGAGGGAGAAGATGAAACCTTACTAGCGAAAGGTTAAAACCAGAAATTCCCTTCCACATGAACCCTTGTGTCTTGTCTCCCATCTACAGAATACCTCCTATGAGAGCACTGCCCTCCTCCAAACAGACTGCGGAGCTCCAAACTTTGGAACCCCCCTCCCCGTTATAGGATCAGCAGGAGAAACTTCACTCTTATCCTTATCCTCATAGCTGCTCAGTATTGAAAAGCTTCACTCAAATGTTCTTCCCCACCCTACAAGCTACCAGGAGAGGAGGTTGGGAAGAAGACACAATTGTTTCCTTCCTGTACCACTAAAGGATTTTTTGAGTTTAGTGTCATCAGGGAAATGAGTTCCCTTCCTCCAAAGTTGTGTGTTGTATTTTCTTTTAATCAATAAAACATTATGATATAGCACATAACAGCTCTGGTTGCTGAAAGGAAAAAGTTATTTTCTAATTAGTGCATTTAATCTTTAACAAAGATGAATTCATGCAGTTTCGTATTTAGTTTCCCTTATTTTTAGAAAGAGGGACTGCAATTGAAATAAATATGCAATGTGAAATTGAACTGTTTTCATATGTTTATGTAGTCATGTAATTCACATAAACATGGAATGTCTATTTAATTAAAATGCATCTGTCTTGATTACAAAAATGCACAGCTGCAAATAGGTATGCATATTTCTGTGCGTGCATGTGCCCGTGTGTATTACAAGCACTGTGTCTTGGTACTCACAAAGTTTAGTGAAAAGTTATATACTCCATATGTAGAAAAGGAGTGGGTGGGTGAGATTCTGTGGCCTGCGTTGTGCAGGAGGTCAGACTAGATGATCATAATGGTCCCTTCTGACCTTAAAATCTATGAGTCCAGTTATTTCGAAAACTAAAAATTGCATTCAAACACATTAAAGGTACTTGCCTTCATTAAGAATTAAGAATGAAGCTGAAGTTTCAGATTAATTTGTTTGAGTTGTCAGAGTGCAAAGATGCATGTAATATTGTAAAAAACATGAAAGGGGTGTTTTTTCATATGGATAGTTGAAAAACAACCAAATGGGATTATATATGTCTCATGTCTGCCTACTATTCCCCCAAAGTTACATATAGATTGTATTAGCATAAAAAAATTTCAGGAAAAAGAGTGCCCCTCAACCATAATTATATACATTTGCTATCACTAATAAATCTATTTTATATCAGAGACAATTCTGTTACTGACATTTATTCACTGAATCCAAAACATATGATATATATAAAAAAATTAACGGGCACAAAGATATTTGTTACCATATCCTTAATTATTTCTTAGGGGGTGGGGGCGGGGGGAGGAAAAAAAAGTATGTGCTTCTGAAACAGAAAGGCAAAAAAAGGACACCTGGAAGAGAGATGATGAACAAAAGGTCTTCTAAAGTCACTGAAAATCTACAACATAGCTAATTAGGTTCCAGCTTCTAACACAATAGTGGGTGTACCATGGTCTGTTATCAAGTATATAGCCAAGGGCACCAGACAATACAACCCCACATTCAATTTAATTACAGCCCATGGCTTTTGCAGAAGTGGTGTGTTTCAAAGGGTTTAAGCACTCATTTATTTCTAGACCTACATGAAATAAGGCAGCTCACTGTCATACAGACTCACCAATTAGACTGAACAGTTTCTGATCTCTTGCTCTCTGGAAGGAGAACAGTGGGCAACGAGAAGCCTTTTACAGCACAATCCCACAAGCTTTTTAAAAAAGCTTTCAGCTTCCTGCAACATTAAAAGTTTGTGCATTTCAGCTTTGATGTTCATAGAACAAGAGTACTGACTTAATCATTTCAGATTCTGTAGAATACTAAAAAAAGCTTTGTCAATGCAACACTCCAGTCATGATGCTCTTTTCTTTCCTTGATTGTATCAAAAAGGTCATCTGTCTGATTTATACGAAATTGATTTCTTGTTGCTTCTTATCAAAGTCTTCTGAAGGCTTGCCCCATGAAAGTCTACAATAGTTCATTTTGACCAAATGGCATGATGCAATTAGCAGAAAAGCCTGGTCAACTCCTCATCAATAACTCATACTTTTAACAGGGCTGTCGATTAAATCGCAGTTAACTCACATGATTAAAAAAAATTAATCGTAATTAAAAAAATTAATCACGATTAATCGCACTGTTAAGCAACAGAATACCAACTGAACTGTATTAAATATTTTTGGATGTTTTTCTACATTTTCAAATATATCGATTTAAATTACAACAGAATACAAAGTGTGCAGTGCTCACTTTATATTATTTTTTATTACCAATATTTGCACTGTAAAAATGATAAAAAATAGTATTTTTCAATTCAGCTCATACAAGTCCTGCAGTGCAATCTCAATCATGAAAGTGCAACTTACAAATGTAATTTTTTTTGTTATATAACTGCACTCAAAAACAAAACAATGTAAAACTTTAGAGCCGACAAGTTCACTCAGTCCTACTTCTTGTTCAGCCAATCGCTAAGAGAAAAGTTTATTTACATTTACGGCATATAATGCTGCCCACTTAATTAGTCACCTGAAAGTGAAAACAGGCATTCACATGGCACTGTTGTAGCAGGCGTCGCAAGATACACCTCTATCCTGATATAACGCGGTCCTCGGGAGTCAAAAAATCTCACCATGTTATAGGTGAGGCCGCGTTATATCAGGGTAGGGAGAGGAACCGCTCCTTGCCCCTGCTCACCTCCGCTCTGCCTGCGCCCTGAGCATGCTGCCGCCGCTCCGCTTCTCCCTCCCTTCCAGGCTTGCCGCGCCAATCAGCTATTTGGCCCGGCAAACCTGGGAGGGGGGTGGGGGAAGGGGGGGGGGGGAGAGAAGTGGAGCGGCAGCACGCTGGGGAGGAGGCGGAGATGAGCTGGAGCGGGGAGCAGTTCCTCTGTGCCCCCCCCTTACTTGCTGCGGCCCCCCCGCCCCAGCTCACCTCCGTTCCGCCTCCTCCCACGAGCGCACCGCAGCGCCGCTTCTCCTCCCTCCCAGGCTTGCCGCGCCAAACAGCTGATTGGTGCAGCAAGCCTGGGAGGGAGGAGAAGCGGAGCTGCGGCAAGCTCGTGGGAGGAGGCGGAGCGGAGGTGAGCTGGGGCGGGGGGGCCCTGGGGAGGGCCTCAGCAAATAATGGGTGGGCGCAGAGGAACCACTTGCGGTAACACGAATTTGGATATAACGAGGTAAAGCAGCCCCGTCCCCTGGAGCGCTGCTTTACCGCGTTATATCCGAATTCGCGTTATATTGGACCGCAGGTGTATTTACGTGCCAGATGTGCTAAAGATTCATATGCCTCTTCATGCTTCAGCCATCGTTCCAGAGAACATGCTTCCATGCTGATGATGACACTCGTTAAAAAAAAAATGCATTAATTAAATTTGTGACTGAACTCCTTGGGGGAGAATTGTATATCCCCTGCAAGTAAAACAGAGCATTCTGCCATATATTCCATGTTATAGCAGTCTTGGATGATGACCCAGCACATGTTGTTCATTTTAAGAACACTTTCACTGCAAATTTGACAGAACGCAAAGAAGATACCGATGTGAAATTTCTAAAGATAGCTACAGCACTCGACCCAAGATTTAAGAATCTGAAGTGCCTTCCAAAATCTGAGAGGGACGAGGTGTGGAGCATGCTTTCAGAAGTCTTAAAAGAACAACACTTTGATGCGGAAATTACAGAACCCAAACCACCAAAAAAGAAAATCAACCTTCTGCTGGTAGCATCTGACTCAGATGATGAACATGAACTATTACACACACACACACACACCCAACATGTTATTTGCCAATCACTCTTCACCCTATTTTTGTGTTCCTGTCTTTGAGGCATGAATCTTGTCTTTTTTTTTTTTTTTTTGGATTAAAGTAGTGCCTGGAGTCCCATTCCCATTGTGCTATGCACTGTATGAACATATACCAAAGCAAGGGCCCTGCTCTGAAGAGCCTACATTCTAAGTAACTTTGTCATCTTATATGCTTGTACAGCATCAAGCACGAGGCTTTGGTTTTACCATGGTACAAACACAAATTTTAAAGCAAACAGAATTATTTTTCCAGTTTTATAGTAATGTTATTTCTAGTTTCAAGAATTAAACCAAGTAGAAAGGTTCTTACCCCAAAACGAACCCAAAACCCCAGACAGTCTTATCAGCTGTGTCTGCTGCATACTTAAGGAGATAAAGTACTTCTCCCCCCCCCCCGCCTTTTCAAAACTTGAAATCAGAACCAGCTTTCTAATTCTGTCAGCATATGGCTTTTCTTTGAAGCATTTAAGGCAATGAAAACTCACATGCTCCGTAACAGAAAGCTGGCCCTGGTTTCAACTTCGAAAGCCTGATGAACACTTGCAACATAGAGTGATGACAAACGCAAACACTGCTCATGCTTTAACTATTTTAAGTTTGGTAGGTATATATTTTGATATTTATGGAATTCTTCAGAAGTACTTAGAACACAACTATGCTACAGAACCACCGTAGCAGAAGCTTTTTCTGAAATGATGGGTAATTTTTTTCCTCCTGGCAGAAGCCGGTCTGTTTTCTTAGACCTATTTTTGGCTATTATAACTGTACTAAGTTCAGTATGTATCAAGTCTATAAATCTCAACAGCTACCACATTGCAACATCAAAAGCTTAAACTTCAGCTATTATTCATCTTTCAATAATACGAGAGATGAACAACGGCTAAATTACATCCCTCTGTCATCAACTTCAGCTGAAGTACTGTTGTTAGTGGCAGGAAAATTGCTACACTTCAGAGCAAATAAGGACTGAAGGGAAGGTGGTGGCATGATGGTGCAGTACTGTATGTTTAAAATATACTGTATAATGTCTCTCAGGACTGCAACCTAAAGCAATAGCTGGATCAAAATGTGTCAAGATGAACACTTAATGTACCCTTCCCTGGCTCAGGAGGAGGCTTCTACAGCAGTTCTGCAAACAGAGCTAAAAGACATCTCAGGGTTAAGAAGAAAGACAAAGCAGCAATGATAATCCACAAAATCAATACCCTTCTCAAACTCTCAACTAAATAAATTAAATAAATCCAGTTTAATACTTTTGTTTCACTCCTCTTTTATACCTTGCTTAAAGTCACTAACGCTATGAAAAATGTACATATACACAGTGTAAACACACTATGTAACCCAGTTTTCATGGTGGGCCAGATTCTGCCACCTATTCACACTGAGTCATACCTTATGCCATTAGGGAGGCAGAATCTGTCCCTTTATGAATAAACTCATAATAGAGGTCAATAAAAACACCAGTCTGCAATTGTCAAGTTGACAAATATTACTGATTTCTTGATAACAATGGACTTCAGTGTCACACCGCTTGAGGAGATCTACTCAGTTAATAAGGCCTAGAAAGTCTTTTTTTATAAGCAATAATGATGGAGGGCCAGGGCATTTCCTGGGGATTAATGACCAGCTGGGAGAGCTGATGGCTTGAAGCAATGCCTCGGGCCATTAACCCAAGCCAGTCATTAATTTCCCCAGGAAATGCCCTGGACCTTGATCATTATAGCTATATTATACAAAGGTAGCTAAAGGAGAAAAAGTTTAACATTGACTTTCTATTTAAAAATGGGGGGAAAAAAAATCTATCCCACATTTATAAAGCAAAAGTATTTTCATTCTGTGATATGGTCCCATAGGAAAAAAAACAACGCACTACTGTTCCAACTGATGCTGGAATGAGCAGTTAACTTCCCCCAACTATCAGTAAGGATTTAAATTAATCAGTTTTGTAAAGAAAGCAAAATGAGTCTTTTCTTCAGAAGTGAGTGTGTAGTTTGTTCACCATTAAATGAGCTAAACAAGGATGAATAGGATGTTCCCATATAATTACACCAAAATTCACACTAACATTGTCACTGAGTGCTAATTTTCTTTCTTGATAAGGTCAAGAAAGAAAACATCCTGTGTCTCTTAAAATCTACTTTATATATTTCTGTCTTAATAGCCTGGCTTTTTGTCTGTAATTGTCACTGGTATTAAAAAAAGATAGTAGAGCACTTAAACTTCTCCTTAGGTAAGTTTTATGTAAGCATTATAATAAGCAGTAGAAATTTCAAGGTAAGGCCTGGTATCAAACCATACAGTATTATGACTCAAGGAGAACTACATTAACGAAAACAAATAAGGTGGCCCATCTTGATAAAAGTAAAAGTGTGTTTATTCATACACATCTGTCTGTCAAGCTCAGTTGCCTTATTCCCTTTGTCTCTTCCTTACTCATGTACACAGAGCTATTCTAAACTAAAATACCTTTAAAGTTTTAAAATATCTTTCCAAGTCATAAGCCAATGAATGGGTAAGTTTTCGGTTAAAAATATAGTGAACAGAGTTAGCTTATATCTGAAATAATAAGCAAGAACAAAAACACTATCTGCTCATAATCAACCCTCTAAGCAATTCGAAGACACCAGATATACACAGCAGGAGATCAAACTACAGTACTGCACTCAAGTGACCAAAAACCCCCACTAGTAAGGAGAGGTCACATGTATTTTAGACAACATAAATACTATAATTCACAGAAAGATTCTTTTTTCAATTAGCCTTCAGGCTGGTTGATTATCTGGCAAACTGTTTGAAAGGGTCAGTTTGTCCAGAACTGGTATTTCCACTTTGGAAACCACTCAGGCATGTCATATACCTGTGTTCACTGAACAGTGCTCTTTCAGGCCTATGACTGAGATGATTATTGCTTGACACTAGAATGTCAGAGGGTTTTTTGTAATCACCTACTGCAGCTAGCATTAAAAGTATTGCCCGAAATACGGAGTGCAACATAACTGAAGAAAGTTTTACAGATTTAGTTAAGTTGAAAGTAGGAATTCATTCTAACAGTAAAAGTGCTCTTCGGTATATCTTTTAATTAAGTGTCCTAAGGTAACTTTGGGTTTAAAACACACAACAAAAAAAATCAACAGGAAAGGATTGGGGGAAGGGGGCATATGTGCAGGTGAAAGGGTTGTTGATGCATACACCAAGACCTATACCTATTCAATGGTTTTGACCAGGCTACTTTGCTTACATGAAACATACCTACCCAATCTGATCTCATTCCACAGCTGCACTATGGCTAACTCAAGGAATTATGCTGTTACTATATATTTTGACATTATGGGACACTGTCTATTTTGATGCAATGGTAACTGATGCAACTGTGCAAATAAAGCCAATTTACTTTTTTTAAAGAATGGTTGCCAGGAAACAGCTATTTTAATAAACACACAAGATGAATGCAATTGTCCTATTAACACTCTTGCGAACTTCTACAGTTTAAAATTACACCCTCCTTACTAAGGTGTAATTGAGTATTTTCTTGGCTGTTTCCTGCATTTATGAGGTTATTTAAACAACTCATTAGCACATCAAGAACACCATGCATGCTAATTATCTTCCAAATTCTTATTTAATATTTTGACTTGATTTTCATAACTCTCACTTCTACTGTAAAATGAAAACAGGAGCCTGCACAGTCCATTTACTAATCCTATTGTTCTGGGAACACAATTCGAAACTTTTGCTTAGCAGTGATTTGGGATTTCATACTTCCTTCTACTCACAAACAAAGTGATTAACACTAAGCTTGCTCTAAGTCACAGAGAGCCCAAACTTGCAGCTAACACTGGTGCAGTGACTGGGGGGCGGGGCGGGAGGGAGAGAGCACGGAAGTTTAGTAACTTGCAACAAGACTATTTCATGCCTGTACAGTGAGACTTGCACCAGAGGGCCAAAGAGGCAGCAGCTGCCTGTCTGAAGTGTGGCCGCTCTGGGACTGCTCCCAGGGTGTGCAGTGTGCTTTGGTCCTTGCAAAAGGGTCTGGTGTTGGCTGGAGCAGGCGGGGGAGGGTTTGGGAAGCGAAGAGGGGGTTGTGTATAGAGATGGGTCGGGTTTTCTTGTTACCTGTGTGGGGGAAACAATAGCAGGTGAAACTACTGTGGGTGAGTTGGTGCTTCTGTGCCCATTGGCTTCGGGGAGGAGGAGAGGCAGGGGGTCGTGTTTCACTGACACCACCACCACGGAGGCAGCGGCAGTAGCAGCGTCCAGGGGCTCGGCGGGGCGGAGGCAGAGTCTTTTGGGGGACGAGGAGGGGCCGCAAGCATCCCCCCCGGCCGCGGCCGCCCCAGTGTACACCGCCTCGTAGAGGGAGCGCTTGGCCGGGGTCACAGCGGCCGCTTCTGCCTTCACGTGGGGGACGTCGCTGTCTTTAGGGAGGATGTAGGTGTTGGCTGGGGCGGGCGGGGGCCGGTGCCTGTGCCCGCCGTTGAGGATGGCCTGGGCGGCGGTGTAGCAGCCCCCTGCCGCCCCGGCGGGGTGCGGGTGGTGCCCGCCCAGCTTGGTGCCGATGCCGGCGATGCTGTTGAGGGTGGCGATGGAGACGGCGCCGATGCAGTGGTTGGTGTAGGTCTTGGAGAGCTTGGCCGCCTTGGAGAGCATCTGCATGCGGGTGCCCAGCAGGTTCTTGCCGATGGCCTTGTTCTCGTACCAGGTGACATCGCCCTCGCTGCAGTGGTCCCGCGGCCGCTGGAAGAAGGCCTTGCAGAGCGGGTTGCGCTTGGCCAGGTACTTGACGAAGCTGGAGTAGGGGCAGAACTCGGTGCCCGTCTCGTACATGCGGGGCAGGTTCTCCTCGTCGCTGCTCTCCGCCCGCTTCTTGCTCCAGGAGGAGGAGCGCGACTTGTGATAGGGCCCCAGGGACTTGAAGTAGACGAACTTGCGGCCGTCCTCGTCCATGGCCAGCCCGAAGGAGTCCTCCTCCAGCTCGCGCTGGTTCTCGCGGCCCCGCGTGCAAAAGTACATGCAGGTCTCGAACCAGACCTTGTTGAGCAGCCCGAAGGGGCTCTGCGTGCTGAACACGCTGCAGGTGTACAGCTTGCGCAGGTCCGCCCGCGTGATGGCTTGTTTCTGCACCACCGGCCCCGCGCCCTGCTCCTCCAGCTTGCGGATCACCGCCGCCAGCGTCAGGTTGGCGGCGCGCAGCTCCGGGTCCTTGGTCAGGTCCAGGGTGCGGCAGTAGGGCGGCTCGTTGAGGTAGCGGTTGAGGGAGCTGCGGATGCTGATGAGCGAGGACTTGGAGTAGAGCTGGCCGCTCTTGGAGCGGGCCTCGGCGTAGAAGGAGCGCAGCACCCGGCACAGCGCCCCCTTGTCCATGGTCTCGAAGTCCGGGCTCTGGGACTTCTCGCTCAGGTACTCCCGGAAGATGCGCACCGCGTAGCGGGTGGCCAGCCGGGTGTTCTCGCTCAGCCGGGCCCGCTCGGGGCGCTGCAGCAGCAGGTCGGTCTCCGGGTCCGAGTCCTCCGCGCCCCGGGCGCTAGCGGGGACTGGGGCGCCCCCCACTGCTGCTGCCCCGATGCCGCCGCCACAGCCGCCTCCAAGGCGGCCGCCACCGCCGCCGCAAGAGGAGTCCAGTCCGCCGCTGCCCCGGTCCATACTGATCATAAGGACCGGCTCGGGCTCCAGCGGCTCCTCCTCGCCGCCCCACTCCAGCCCCATTTCCTCCTCCTCCTCCTCTTCCTCGTCCAGTAGCAGGAGCCCCCCATCGGCGCCGTCCTCCTCGTCCCCCGTTATCTGCACCTCCTGGATCTCATCGTCGTCCTCCCCGTCCTCGTCCTCCCCCGCGCTGCAGTAGTGGTGGGGGCGGTGGGTGCCGCCGCGGCCCGGCGGCCGGTCCCCCCCATTGTTCTCCCCGCCGCCGCTGCTGCCGGTGTTCCAGTCGCCGCCGCCGCTGCCAGGCATTCTCGCCATATTGCCGTCTCCCTGCCAGTCCTCGGGCAGGGCGCATGCGCTATATTGGACCGCAGCGCTGGAGAGCTTTTGTGTTTAATGACCTTCAGCTACCGGGAGGCAAAGCTGGGCTCTTAAAGGGGCCGCGCGCTCCCAGCGGCGGCGGGGGCTGCCGCGCGGCGGGAGAGGGAAGGGGGAGAGCGCGGCGGGGGGAGGCATGCGGCGGTGCGCGGTAGGGGGGGGGGACGCCAGCGGAGCGAGCGCCGGCCTCAGCACCCAGGCTGCGGGAGCTACTTACCCTCACTCCCTGCCGGCCAGCCCGCGGGCTCTAAGTGATGCCTGGAGAGCAGCACAGCGGCCCCCCGCCCCTCATCGCCCCCCAGAGCCCGGGGGTCCCGCCCCGTGCTGGAGCAGCCTCCCGAGCGGGTAAGGAAGGGAAAGCGCGGGGAAGCCTGCTCCCTCCGGCGCAGCGAGAGCGGCAGCAGGTGAGACACAGGGAGTGGGGCAGGCACCGCACACAGGAGGCTCGGCTCCTCCCTGCCTCGCCGCTCTACCAAGCCCCCAGCAGCAGCAGCGTGTAACTCACTTTCGGACTCCGGCGGGAGTGAAACTTCGTGTCATCACTTCAGCCTGGCTCCCCCTTGCCCTCGGAGCCGCTTCGGACCAGGCTCGGGTTCCTTGACACTACAGCGGCCGGGGAGCAGAGGCCCGGCTGAAGCTCGCAGAGGCAGAGTTGGCTGTGCAGGCAGTAGGTACAGGTCCCGCTCAAAGTCCTTTCCTAGACCGATCTGCTCTCCCCCCACTGCGAGCTAAAAACCGCTCGCAGCCTTGCTGTGTCTGGCTTTGCAAACAGCCCGCTTGTTTCCTGCCTTGTTGTTAAGAAACCAGCAAGTAGCACAGGAAGCCGCCGGGGCTAGGAAAACCCACACAACACTCCGCAGGCAACGAGGCAGTCCAGATCTACCCGGACCGCGGGGATAGGCAGCTGCACACACGCAAAGCACCGCGCCAGCCTTGCAGAGCACAGGCACCAACATTTTCCTAGGCGGCAGCTTTGCAAAAAGCCTTAAACTTATTTTCAGCTTCATCATTTTAAAACTAGATCCCACAATGGCAAAATCCACCAGTTTGGTACCCTCGAAGCAGCTCCGAGTCGTGCTCGGTTTCCCATTTCTATCATTCGTTTCCTTCTGATGCCATTTTGAAGATTTCACAAACTTATCTCCGTGTTATTCTGATCATTTTTCTCCCTTCCTCAATTTTGTTTTCTACATTGTAAGCTTTCAAAAACTTGTCAAAGCAGCACGAAAACATACGCAGCGTCTTCTTTTTACAACCCCCTGCCCCCAACAATATGGAAAGGAAGTGATCAGAAACCTTAAACACCATCACTACTTAATATCACAAATCTGGATAGATTAATTGAGGTTTACTCGGTGCTTTTGCTCCTCCCCTATCCTCCTCACTGACCAAAAATACCCTTCCCCCACCCTTTTCTGTAGTTGGTGTATTTTCAACTAGAACAAAGGTGGGAAGGAATCATGTGAAGACACAGACAAGTCAGAACAAGTACCAGAATACCCCAGATATGATTCATAGATAAAAGGGGAGTCGGTGGATATTGTGATCCACAAAGGTGATGGAAAGTTATTGACATTCCCCAGGTGAATTTTGTTTTTATAATAAGGGATTGGTCGTAGAGCAATTTTGTTAAACCAGATCACCTCTTTCCGAGATGGCACAAATGTCAGAAAGAACCCATAACACATTTTAACACTACTACTAATTTTCATGTGTTTTAAAATGCCCACCTCAGTCTATTTGCAAGAGTCTATCACCCTGTTGGCTTACCACTAATAATCCTCTCTTTTATAAACAGGTAATGTCTGGAGCCATGGTAGGGGGCAGTTTATATGGAGTTCAGTTCAGCAGCACAATGATCCATAAAAACTATGGATGAATAATACAAAGCTAGTCTAAGAGGCAAAATTTGAAGGGGGGAGTGCACATTCTTTAGTAATCTTATTGGAGCATGTGAAAGAATGATAGCAATCCTATCTCTCTTGAGAAGAAGGCCTCTGCTTCTATCTATATGTGGCTCACCTATAAGTAACTATAAAGTGTGGTCATATTTTGACAAGGGACTTGGTAAAAGCAGGATCTAGGGGGGTTCTACATGTATTGTGTCAATTTCCAAATCAGAAGTTCTCAGTTTACAGGTGTGTGGGATTTTTTTTTTTTTTTTAAACCTACCAGCTTTGAAAGCCAAGATGGTGTTTTGTGTATGCTTCACCACCAGAAATATTCAGCAGGCCAAATGATGCTTCCAATTACAGTTGTGCATCTGTATTGCCTTCACTTGGGCTGCATAGATAAAACAGAGGGCATAATTTGAACAAAATTGAGATCCTATTGCAGGGCTACCTGTCTAACTTAGTTAACAGTTCTGTTGATCGGTCACCAAAAAAAAAAAAAAAAATCCAATTTTTTCTTATGCTGCCATGTTTTTGCAGTAATGAGAGGAAAAATTAAAAATAAATAAAAATACTCAGAGAAAGCAGATCTGCCTAAAAGTTTTGCCATTTTTGGTCACTTTTTAGACTACAAATTCACGTTTACCGCCTTTTTAGCCTTGGTTCTATTTCACTGCATGTAACACATACATCTATATTCGAGAATTACTGTGGGATGACCCCCCCCCCCCCAAAAAAAAAGATTACCATTATTATATTCTCTGAACAGAACTCTCTTTATGCTCAATGGAAAACTGCTTTTCAGACCACTCTCCCAAAATAAATAAATTATTTGCACCTCCACTAACAGGTTAGTTACACCCATGTATGGCACAGTTCAGTTTATATTTCATCAGTAAGAATTTTCTAACTCCAGCTGAATATTTGTAGGCAAAGCTTGATATTTCTCACTATACTATGAAGTTCAAATATGGTAACATGTTCCTGATATAGATTCAAATACAAATGTAAGTTCCTCCTCTAGTACTGTGGGAGTTTTGTTGGCTGTTGAACAGTTTGCGGCTATTTTTTGTCAGACAGGTGATTTCTTGATATAGTTTTATAAATTGAAATAAATATTTGCCCTAAGCTGCTACTGTGGGCAGTCATTGCACCTGAAATCAATCTTAATTGCAAAATTGATGGTTGGTGATTAAACCGGGCATACTAATCTGTAGGAAATTCTTTAATGCGATAGCATTCTTTCTGCTGCACTAAAATTATTAACGGTAATTGCAAGAGAGACAAATTAGTATGTAGAATTGATGTGCAAATTTTAGAGCAGATTAGACAAATTTGAAATAAGCACAACATGATGCTACAGAAAAAGTGCTTAACTACCATGCCCAAAATATAATTGAAACGAGTATTGTGTTACACCAGAGTAATTACACAGGAGTCAAAGAAGTTACTGTGCTTACACTAATGTAACAGAGCAGAGTATTAAAGGCAGTCATCATATAGGGAGATTTATTTTTTTTTACTATCCAAATAATCTCCTGATACAAATAACTTTCTATCATCTGCTATTTGCAGCCCAGTCCTGAGCCAGAATCTGAGACTGTACACAGAGGAGGACTTTAAGTCAGAACAGACATTTACAAAGCTGAGACTATGCTGTGGAAAAGACCTGAAAGACACAATGAGAAATTCTTCACCTTCGAAAAAAATCAATCTCAAGGGCTAGTGATCTGTGAGTGTCCTAGAGTTTATTTTTAAATGTAATTCCCATGTGCTAAAAACAATTAGCTAATTAACAATTGACTTCCATTTTTTAAAAAATGGTTACTTTTATTGTATAGGAGGATCACAGAAAACATGAACGCATGTATCTAAAAAAATTCAGTACCCCTGAGGGCAAAAGGAAAAAAAAATACTTTTTTAAAATTTAAAAAAAGAATAGCCATCAGCTTGACAGCTTCTACGTCTAGATGTTCTTTCAATCACTGATTACAGGAAATATACAATGTTGAGAAACCTGGAGTTGCATGTGGAGTCAAGTACATAATGAGTAAGTAAGTAAAAGAACTTTGAGTGAGGTTGGAGAGGAGAAAGGACACACCAGGCAACCTTAATATAAACATCACTATATATTCTAGACCAGGGGTCGGCAGCCTTTCAGAAGTGGTGTGCCGAGTCCATTTATTCACTCTAATTTAAGGTTTCGCGTGCTGGTAATACATTAACGTTTTTAGAAGGTCTCTTTCTATAAGTCTATAATATATAACTAAACTATTGTTGTATGTAAAGTAAATAAGGTTTTTAAAATGTTTAAGAAGCTTCATTTAAAGTTAAATTAAAATGCAGAGCCCCCCCGGACTGGTAGCCAGGACCCTGGCAGCGTGAGTGCCACTGAAAATCAGCTCGCGTGCCGCCTTCGGCACATGTGCCATAGGTTGCCTACCCCTGTTCTAGACACCTCAACAAACAGGAGGGAATTTAGAGAACAAAAATAGTTTACAAGGGATTGTAATTGGGGAGAAATTAACAGTTCATCTTGAATATCAGGTAAGAAGTCTTCCTGGAGGTGAGACTTAGCCTGCACACGTGTATCCCAAAAGAACTGGAAGCCCGATTTCTCAAGACATTTAAAACTAGATTGGACGGTAGAAAATAATTCTACATTGCCCAACCCTCTTTGCCAAAGTCATCTAATTCTAACTGTCATGGTATTACTTAAACCCTAATCAACGCATCTACTCCACCTTCCATGGAGCTCAAAGCCCCAGTTCTGCAATGAGCACTGTGAACATTGTAGGACTGGGGCCTATTCTAACATAAGCCCTGTGCACACTGATAAAATAAGGTATATTCCAAGCAGCATTAAACACATTTTAACTAACAGGATGTTAAACACCAAGTAACACTATCAAAGTACCTGCCTCATTGATGTTCACCACTGGCCTCAGTTTCCCTTTTTTTCAATCCCCTTAAGTATATGCCACAGAACTAGTATTCCAAATTAAGATCTCCCCTCTGGGTTCTGATTTATTAATGGTTTTACACTAAAGGATTCAACTCTTTACCCTTGTATCCAGCTCCCCAGCCCTTTGAGGCCTTTTATCACAGCTTCCCGCTAGTCTTGCTCCTGTCCCGATCCCTCTGCACAGGCAGCTCACCAGTTCCAGTTCTTCCCCAGGCAGCTATCCTTTTGTAGGGTGCTGTGAAAAGCCCCACACCAGATCTTTTCCAGTTCCTAATCTCCTTCAACCTGAACTCAGTCTACTTCTCATAGTCCTTGTAGTCAGTCACCGGTCCCCATTATTCTTCCTGGTCATGTGTCCCTTCTAGTCAGGTGCTTCATGGGGATTTCCCAAGAGCTAAATACACCCAGAAGTCCATCCTTCAAAGGCCAAGTGGTGTAATGGACATGCTAAGCCTATTTGAGCCCTCTGTAGTGGGCAGAGCCCAAAAGGAGATTCCGTTTATGAAAACACTAACATTTTCCCCCTTAACAGAGGCTAGGGAGAAACAGAACACAAGGGTCACCTAAGTGGCTTGTTAAAATGAACAAAACCAGAGTGGGGGTGAGGAGATCAAGGTTCAGAATGAGGGATTGGAAGGGGTCATTGAGAAGACACCCACTATTACCAAAAAAAGAGTGCCATCGAACACCACCCAGAGGTGCGGTCCAACAAGTGTAAGGGAATAGTTCCTCCTCCTGCACTGAAAAATGGCTGTTTTGGGAAGTGCTAAGATGACCCTATTTAATCCTTAAGAAGTGGGTTCCTCCCAGAAAAAACAAATGATCATCCCTGAAGGAAAGGAAGAGGTTCCAAAACAAACAAAAACAAAACAAGGATCAACTACGTGGGGCGGGGGGACACCACAAATAAAGCAAAAACAGATGGGAGTGAGGTTACAGAGTAAAAACAAGGAATTCAGAGGACACTGAACAAAGAACCACAATGCCCACCACTCAGAGAACAAGTCCTAGGAGTCAGTGGATGTCACCCAGAGAAACTCTGCTTGAATATATGAACAAACAGGTGACAGGAAATAGGCCCCACAGTCACAGATAATCCACCCCCTTGTCTAGCTTCCTCTTCCTGGATTAATGAGAGGCCATCTTGGACAATGCTAGAAGCAGAGTGATGAAGTCTCTGGACTTTGTGGGACCACAGATAGGATGTACATAAATAAAAAGGGGTGGGGGGATATGCAGCTAAACTTTAATAAAAGATTGTGGAAGAGGCAGAAAAGGGCCTGCAAACTGGCCCACTGTGGGTATGTATACTCCAGAGTCTCCCTCTGACTGCAAAAAGGCCAAGTGTTGAGGACTCTATGAACCATACCAAGAACACATACATGGTCACAGCTCCATGGAACAGCCACCAACCCATATTCCTGGCAGGCTATGGAACTAAGGTGGAATGCAAGCTGGCTCACCATGGAGCCTCCCCTTTGGAAGGTAGTAACAGGTCCGGTCACTAGGCATCTGGGTGGGGTAGGAGGGTGAGGAAATGGATGGTATGGAACACGACTATGTGCATAGAGCGGTTTAGGTGGCATGGTTCATTAACAGACTGTCTGGATGTCATTAAGCCAGCTCTGATAGTGCGCTGGAGGGAGCCAGTAGAACAGGCACAATGTGAGGTGTGTACGCAGTAGAGCAGTGGTTTTCAAACTTTTTTTTTTTGGAGACCCAGTTGAAGAAAATTGTTGATGCCCGTGACCCAATGGAGCTGGGGATGAGGGGTTTGGGGTGTGGGAGGAGGCTCTGGGCTGGGGCAGTGGGTTGGGGTGCAGGAGGGGGTCAGGGCTCTGGGCTGGGGGTACAGGCTCTGGGGTGGGGCCAGGCATGAGGGGTTTGGGGGTGCAGGAAGGGGCTCTGGGTTTGAGGTGGGACTCAGGGCTGGGGCAGGGGGTTGTGGCGTGGGCTTACCTCCAGCGGCTCCCGGTCAGCGGAGCAGCTGAGGTGCAGAGGCACTGCGTCCCGGAAGTGGCCAGCAGCAGGTCTGGCTCCTAGGCGGAGGCGGGAGCAGCACACAGAGCCCTGTGCACCCCCACCTAGGAGGCCCACTTCTGGGGCACAGCGTGGTGTCGGAACAGGTAGGGACTAGCCTGCCTTAGCTGGGCAGCACCACCAACGGGACTTAACAACCCGGTCAGCGGTGCTGACCAGAGCTGCCGTGACCCGGTGCCTTCCATTCTGTGACCCAGTACTGAGTCGCGACCCACAGTTTGAAAACCACTGGTCTACACATTTAACATTGAGAGAGTTAAAAAAAATGTTGTGTTTAAAAAAAAAAAAAAAAAAAAGTTAAGACCTTTTGATGCTCCTATTTTCAGCTGCAAAAGAAGGGGAGGCATTTTTGCTCCCAAAAATACAGAAGAGCTATACTCTCTCAGGTCGCTTGAGCCATTTGAAGTAATGTTTTATTGGTGCATTCCCATTTATAGAAGTTTTAGCAGCTTTTTCAGAAGTTGTTTGAGGTTACTATGGAATGCATTATTATTTAATGTTTAAGTAAATATTAATGTTTCAGCTTATATTTTTCTTTGGTTCTGTGATGTTGACTGCAATTTAAAACAGCTAGCTGGTTTCTACTATATGATAACAGTTTGTTTAGTGTAGTAATTGTAAAGTGGTTGTCTTTGTTTTGTAGTGCACTTTAGGAGTTCCTTTTGTGGTGTCATTGTTGTGAGGAGTGCACCACTAAGTAGGGTTGCTAACGGTCTAGTCACACAAAACCAAACACCCTAGCCCCACCCTTTCCCTAAACCCACGCCCCTGCCCCGCCCCAAGGCCCCGCCCCCACTGACTATATTTTCCCTCCCTCAGTGGCTTGCTCTCCCCCACCCTCACTCACTTTCATTGGGCTGGGGCACGGGGTTGGGGTGTAGGAGGGGGTGAGGGCTCTAACTGGGGGGTGTGGGCTCCAGGGTGGGGCCAGAACTGAGGGGCTCAGAGTGTAGGAGAGGGCTCCTGCTGGGGATGAGGGGTTTGGGGTGCAGGCAGGGGCTCCAGGCTGGGGCTGAGGGATTCGGAGTGCGGGAGGGGACTGAGGGTTGAGACGGGGTTGGGGTGCAGGAGGGGGTACAGGCTCTGGGGTGGGGCCAGGGATGAGATGAGGGATGTTTGGGGTGCAGGAGGGGGCTGGGGTGCAGGCTTACCTCAGGCAGCTCCCAGTTAGCAGTGCAATGAGGCTAAGGCAGGCTTCCTGCCTGTCCTGGCACCGCGCTGGGCCCTGGAAGCGGCCAGCAGCAGGTCCAGGTCCAGCTCCTGGGAGGGGGTGAGGGGGCAGGAGGCGCTGTGCACTGCTCTTGCCCGCAGGCACACACACACACAGAGCACAGCCAATGGGAGTGCAGAGCCCTGTGTGTGTTTCCCCCTCCCCCTGCCTAGGAGCCGGACCTGCTGGCCGCTTCGGGGGCACAGCGCGGTGCCAGGAAAGGTAGGTACTAGCCTTCCTTAGCCCTGCAGCACTGCCAACCGGACTTTTAACGGCCCCGTCAGCAGTGCCGACTGGAGCTGCCAGGGTCCCTTTTCAACCGGGCATTCCAGGCAAAAACCGGACACCTGGCAACCCTACCACTAAGTGTCTGTCTATCTGGGTAAAAATGGTGGTTTTTTCCAATCAAATTGGAATTAGAAAAGGTACAGAAAAGGGCAACAAAAAATTATTAGGAGTATGGAACAGCTTTCATATGAGGACAGATTAATAAGACTGGGACTTTTCAACTTGGAAAAGAGATGACTAAAGGGGGATTTGATAGAGGTCTATAAAATCATGACTGGTGTGGAGAAAGTAAATAAGGAAGTGTTATTTACTCCTTCTCATAATACAGGAGCTAGAGGTCACCAAATGAAAATTAATAGGCAGCAGGTTTAAAAACAAACAAAAGGAAGTATTTTTCCCCCCCAAACACCGCACAGTCAACCTGTGGAACACTTTGACAGAGAATGTTGTGAAGGCCAAGACTATAACAGGCTTAAAAAAAAAAAGAAACCAGATAAGTTCCTGGAGGATAGGTCCATCAATGGCTATTAGCCAGGATGGGCAAAGATGGTGTACCTAGCCTCTGTTTGCCAGAAGCTGGGAATGGATCGCTTGATGATTACCTGTTCTGTTCATTCCCTCTGGGGCACCCAGCATTGGTCACTGTTGGAAGACAGGATAGTGGGCTAAATGGACTTTTGATCTGACCCAGTATGGCTGTTCCATTCTTAAAGTTCTTTAACTTGATTGAAAACCCCTCCTCACATTTCTGTAGACACATTTTAACCCCTTTAAAATTGGATCCGCTCAAATGATACAGAAAACATATTGTCCTTAAAAATTGCTGTATCTCCCCTCAGACTGATTTAGCAAAGAAAATGCAGATATGGATTGTCATGACTGACATTCAAATACTATTTAGTTTCTTTTTTCTGTCTTAGCTTCATTTGGTATTGTTTTGGCAAAGTAGGTTTATATAATTCCTGCACCTACATCTGCTCTTGGCCAACTCAAGAAGTTTTCTGGCATCGTAATAATGGAATGACATAATTAATATTGCCTTCTCACTGCAATGTCAGATATATAAATCTCTAGTTATGCTACAAGATTTATACACACAAACTATATTAGTAGAATATGCACCAAGGATTACGCTAGGATATAAAGTTTATCCTTTGACGGGGGAAAAAAAGCATAGCCCCTTATTGAGCGAGAATAAACTGCATATCCTTCTTGCTGTCCACAATATAATATTTTATTCATATCACTAAAAGTTTTAGACTATTAGTGTGTTTGGCAGTATATTAATGGGAATGAAAATGAGCATAATTGTTTATGTGCCATGACAATTTGGTTTGGCTGGCACTTGAGAGGGACTAGGACATGATGTTGGTGTATATAACTATTCATGTGAAGTCTGTGGTGAGATCTGGTCAGAATTTCAGTGCTTGAGGTTTAAAAGGCAGAGGCCAGGATGTAAGACAGAGCTTAAGGCATGTAGGCTGCAGCTGAAATATATTCTATATTATTTAGGTTAAAGGCTCAAGACAGTAAAAAAACTGAAACAGTTCTACATTTTTAAGTAAAGAAAGCAGGGAGAGAGCGCGCACATGCGTGCACTTCTGCTAAAAGCAGAAGAAAAGGAAGACTTGCTGATCGTTGCAAGTGTATTTTGTTGGGCATATGGTATGTTTAAAAAAGGATAGTAAAGTATATTTTTTAATATGCAACCCTGTTCAGACATCCATTTCATCATCACTAAGCTACCCTTTGTTTTAGTTAGCTGCTTGCTTATCAGAGTGAAAGATTAAGGGCCTGATCCAAAGCCCATCAAAAATCAGTGGGAGTGGGGGGCGGGGGGGGGGTTTCATTTGAAGATCACAATTTAGGTTCCTTTCATGACATTTAAATTGCTGATTAAATAAATTAAAAAAAAAAAAAAAGACTCAAATTATTCTGTCTAGCCAGACTGATTCAGAGCCATCATTTTGCACATTCCAGGGCTGAAATTATTATAGAATTATTTGATAGAGGAGTCCTTGGTTCTTAGGACTTCTGAGCTTTGTTAAAACAAGCAAACAACAAAAAAACAAGGTCACAATTAAAATGTACAAGTGCACAATCTCTCCATGAGCAGCCTTGGAAAATGGTTATCAAGTTATTTCAAATATTTTTCTCCAAGTTAATGTGGCAGTTACCCCTTTGTGGCGCTGTTCCTACAATTTAGCTTATTTATTTGTGTACTGTCCGTTTCTTTCTTTTAGAATAGTGTCAAAGCACCCACTGCACAGAAAAACAAGTTACAAAAATCAAAGCCCTAGTGTAGCAGGATACAAAAGTGTGAAATCCAGGCCCATTGCTTTCATTCTGGCTTTAATGATCATAAAAACCTGCTGTAGGGCAGGACTAATCTGCCAGAAAATTATTATTGAGCCCTGGTAACTCAGTTGTACGTGAAGACTTAAAAATGTTGTTTCTTGTGCCAACTGAATGTTCTACACCAACCTCATGTGGTGTCCTGCACCTGGCTGAGAAATATGATGCATTATACTGTATAGGAAAGGAAGTGTATTAATTCCCAGGCAGCTGTAAACAATTTAACCACCTCTGTCCCAACAACCTGACATTTTATATCAGTCTGGTTTTCCAAATTTAAGTAAAGTTTCCCAGGGAACGGATGGTTTGGTAAATTCATAAAATGACAGATAAAACCTTTGTTCACTGGTATGAATGCGGCCCATGCAGTAACATCCATGACAGCGTTGCCAACCCTTGAGTCTCACAATTTTGTGTGTTTCTCTTAAAGCTCCATGTGCTGGAATCAAAAGATTGCATGAAAATTTTAACTTTACTTTTGTTTAAATTGAAGCTTCTAGCTCTCATGGTTGCAGAGACAAGCTTGAAAATGTGAAGTGAGTGCACCTTAAAGGCAAAGAAAAAGAACCCACATT
>QXTE01000024.1:12152337-12235121 GCA_003942145.1 Platysternon megacephalum
AAAAAAAAAAAAAAAAAAAAAAAAAAAAAAAAAAAAAAAAAAAAAAAAAAAGCGCCCTCATGATTTTTGAATGCTTGGGGTTGGTAATGCTGTGGTCAAATGATAGGAGGCCAGTGTGAAATAAGTTGTTAGTTTGGGTCTTTTTCCTAATGGATAGGCCCCCCACATCACAAATAGACATCTTGGCAACTTTGTTGATAGTCTCAGAAAAGGGGTCAAAGACTGAGAATGAACTGCTTTTATTTTCAAGAGTGCCTAGCCCCAATTAGCGGATGCTAAGACCTCTGTATCCGACACTCTCATTTAGGTGCCAAAATGAAGTGGCCAGTTTTTCCACAAAGACTCATCGCCCAGTAGTTCCCAATTTTTTTCCAATGGGATCTAAGAGCTAGTGGGTGCAAAGCTCTTTTGAAAACCTGGACCTCAGTCATTTAGGCACTTTGGCAGAACAGCATGAGAACACTTGCAGAGATTTACCTATTTCTCTGTCTTAGTACTTGTATCTAGTACTATTCACCTGGTTACTTTTAATAAAAAGGTATTTTGCAATATTTTTTGTAATAATGGTATGTTTCTGCCCATCTCTAGATATAGCATTGCATGTCCTCAGTTCTCTTTTTTGGCTTCTGTCGTTTTAATTAAAACCTCAAAAAACTTATTTTATTTCTTCTCAGGGAGGCCTATTTGATATTGATATCTTTAAAAAGTTTGTTTTAAAAAATAAAAAAACCACTAAATCCAACAGTGTCTGAATGTTTATGGAATCTTAGTAATACGCATAGCACAGAGGTAGAATTAGTTTTGAAAGCAAAGCAGCCATAAAAGACTTCCTCAAAAGACCAGGATTATTTTGGGATGATTTAGAGATAGGCAAAACTCTTGCATCTTAAATAGGGGCTAGCTTGAGTTTGTTCATCTCTCCTTCCCAAATGAGCTTGTCAGAGCCAAGAGAGTTAGGGTTTGTTTTTTAAATAGCTGCTTGACTCCTACTGAATTGTTCTGATTAAGTCAAGGGAGAAGGCACCTCACTACACCACTGAATATACCAGGGAAAACCTCACATTCCTTTGAGGTAATTAGTAATTAACATTCCATTGGCAGCAAATCAATTTTCACATGCACTTCCTAGCTTTGGTCACATCTGAAATAATACAAGAAGAGAATTCTCATACCATATTTTGGCTCAAACAAGGAAGCGGTGCACATCTCAGGAGCAAGCTTGTTCTTTATGGTTTTTGTAATCATCCCCACCTGATGGGGTTGCTGAAGTGCTGTGGCACACTATCCCTTTTCAGTACTTAGAGTGCCAAGTGTACCACAACTCAGAGGCACCTCAGTTGCTATGTCAAATAGGCTCGGTCATCTGGTGGGTCCCAATAAGCATTCTGACACATGACTTGACTAGGGCTGGAGAAAAGGTTGCCATTAGCTTAGTTTCCCCTCTTAGTTCATTTCTGCCCTAGAGGTACTTGGGTATCTTGCAGGTCCCCATGCCAGGGCTAAGGACTGCCCAACATATTCTTTGTGGCCCCTTCATGTTACTGTTCTGCTTTTACACAGCTCCACATCTAGGTCGGGAGCAGCTTTTCTAGCTCCTTACCCACTGGCTCTCAAACATAACTACCTTCAAATACCATGCTGCCTCAGTGAATCACTCTTGACCAACTGTCATCCCAACTGCCAAAGAACGTTTTCCTTTTCTGCCAACCTGTGACTGCTCAGCAGATTCATCACCGCTCACTCTTGTACAGTATTTTTCGTGCACATCATTTTCTTCCAGCATGCCACTATTTCAGCAAGTACAGAGGGGTTCATTGCTAGATAAATCACAACAACAACATGGCAGAACTACATAGGCAACTCCCATATTCAAGAGGAAAATAATGCTTTTTATAAAGGAACGAGCGGTCATTGCTCAAGGCACTAGTTGGAACAGATCAATAACGGCTCTCCTTCATGCTGCAAAATACATTTATAAAAGGCCTATATGGGGCGGCGGGTGGATGTTAGCTTTTTGTATGGTCTCACCATGAACAAAGTTCGTGGAGGATCTCTCAAAATCCAAGGACAGAGAGCATTACCTCACTGCACTGTACCTCTAACAAGCCAGCCAATCGTACAATCTTATTTTGTCATACTTTAATTTTAGCACAGGTATTCTGAACTGGACACCACACTTGTAGGCAGAGGACTGCTATATCTAGAGCAGGCTAACTTGTTTTCTATTAAAAAGTGTCAACCAAAAAATCATTTAAAACAACTTTAAAAAAACTGGGGGGGAATCTATATTTAATGTTTAGTTTCAAAATCATGGGAAAATGTCCACCTTTTCTCACTGTTTTTAGTTTCCTCCTCCCGCCCCCCTTCACACTGGAAAATGTGATACAAGTTTTTAAAAAGTTAAAAGTGAGAGAAAGTAACACTTCCCTTCTTTCCAATTGAAAAGTAGGAGAAAAAGAAAGTGGTGGTAGGGAAAACACATTTTCATTTTTCTCTCCCCCCCCCCCCCCCGAAAAAGGTCACAAAATAATAAAGGGGAGAGAAAGTTGGGAAAACCCCACACATTCTCTCATTCCCTCAATCCACACACACACACACACACTTCCCCCCCCCTTCTTTTTTCCAACCTTTTCCAATGGGAGAAAAAAAGGAAGAGACGTTAGAGGAGGGGATTATAATAAATAATAATAAGACAGAAACAAAGTGAAGATGAACATTTTCATTTAATTTTTAAATTCTTTTCATCAAAAAAAATCAAATGATCAAATTTTTATTTTTTTCCACCAAAATAAAGTTAGAAATTATTGAATAATCTTATTATCAGGCAAATCTGTGGATGGTACAGTGATAACCTCCATTCACCATGTGGCTCTGTTTTTTGACCAAAGTCAGCAATATAGGCCAAACCTCTGCAGAGTAGCTGGTTGAAATGACATTAATAAACAAGTCTTCACTGATGTAACAGACAAACCAGCACTTGATTCACCATCCAGGTCATCCTCAGAGACCCATTTCTTCCAATAAAAGACAATTTCTATTCCTTCTCAAAAGGACAATGTATCAAAAATCAAATCCCAGTCATCTGTTACCTATTCATGATGGGGTGGGTTTTTGTTTAGGAACTTTTGCCCGTTTTTTAGAACTGAGTAAAAAAGAACCTCCAAAAGTAACACAATGTGAAGTAGTTGGTCAAGAAAGAAGCAGGCACTGTATAGACAGCAATAGCTGTAGCGGAGAACACATGCAATGGTGCAATTCAGTTTCCTACACCGTGTTAAAAAAGACTTCTCCAAGTTCCCCTGAAATCCTATTCAAGTAAAAAATGACAAGAAATTGACATTAGTATAGATCTTAATGATGTAATCAATCAGTTTTGAAAGAGATTTGCTGGATAATGAAGTGGCTAGGTTTGTCACATGGGCATTACAGACCTACTGCTGATGACTTCAAACCAACACTTCATGAACAAGTCAAAAAAGAAAAACCCAAACAAAATCCCCTGGATCCAAATCCCCAAGAATACTCTCTAGCCCAGTGATTAGGGCACACCTGCAGAGAGAGAGCTGACCCAAGTTCAAATTCCTTCTCCACATCAGGCAGAGCAGGGAATTGAACTCTGGGCCTCTCACAGCCCAGCTGAGTGGCACCACCCCTTTCTGCTCCTGCTGCCATTTTAGACAAGAGAGTTGCTTTAGTTCAAACAGGAATTATTTTGGGGGAGTCCTGTGGATGTGTTATACAGGAGGTCCCTTCTGACCTTGGAATCTATGAATCTGTGGGAAAATTATCTCTGTTCTAATAGGACCCATTCTTTCCTAGCCCCACAGGAAACACCACATCTTTGCATCCTCAGGTACATAGTATTGATCAGCTAATACAGCCCAAAAAGAGGTATTCCACCTCAGCTGTTTGCAGTCGTCTGAGAACTATGATCCATGCTATGCTGTTTATATTCACTGCAAAATACAGAAGCCTTCAGGGAAAATCATTGGTAATCTGGGCACCAGAGCTAAACGCTTTCCAGTAAAATCAGCCATATCAAATATTTGGCTTTGTTTCTTCAGAGGTTAGACTGGGGAACCCGAGACTCCCTCTTGCTCTGCACAGTCATAGCGCAACAACTAGTTTTTTTAGATCATTGGCATTAAGCCTCAATAATACTGGTACTGCTGCTGCTCTAACAATATCTGTATCACTTTCATGCAAGAATTTACCATTCCACAGATGAGAGATTTGTTTACTAGAGGTTTTCCAAAAGGGGCAAATACTCTAAAAATCATCCAACCATATATTTGTAAACTGAACAATACTGGAAAAGGATGGCTCTTGACCTGTGGAAAACTCCACTGTTGCAGAATATGGCATCCAAAGGCTTTCAGTGTAGCTGTGCAATATAGTTTAGTGTGTGCAGCTCCACGCTTTCCATTTCTCACTCTAGATAATCACAAAATACTCTAGATAAAAACAAGTCACTATTTTCCCCTCAGCTTCTCTCCTCCATTCTAACCATAACCACAATGGAGCAGGGTTGGAAAGGACACAGGACCTCTATTCCTCAGGCCTCAGAAAGTCAGTGTGGGGGTTGGGCTAGCCAGGAGCGACCTTGAGAGCCAGTGACAGTAAGAGGCAGGTAGCTGAAGGGAGCCTGTGGTAGCTGGAGGGGGTGGGGGTTGTTGAGAAAGCAAGGGATTGGAGTGGGGCTTGGAGATTGATAGACTGAAAATAAGTGTTAGGAGATTCTGGAGCAGCTTTTCCCATTCTGTCCCTGCTTCCCATTTGTCTTCCTTCTTATGTCCCTATCCCCTTTCAACTCCTGCCCACCTTTCAACCCCTGCTACCCATTCTGTCCCCCAGTCTGTGCTCATTTCACCTTCCAACTGCTCCCTGACCCGCAGATCCACCAGGGGAGCAAAAAATAGAGGAAGAGGCAGCCTGGCTTCTTGCAGTTTCTCCATCACAGCTACCTCTAATGGACAAGAGGGAACACCATAGGAGAATTCTTACAGCCCTGCTGGATGTAGGACATTCCTGCTGCAGGGAGAAAACAGGGCTGCCAGAAGCACACTACTTAGCAGCATTGTCTTAGGTCCAAATCCTGGTTCCACAAGCAAAGCCTAGATAAAGGAGATTTGCTGGCAAAAACTACCCAGCGCCCAACTTGCTGGCTTGTAGTGATTCCTCCTTTCCTGCACCCCTCTTCAACATCTGTATAGTTTCTGCTAGCAAGACTATTTTGTTTTGGCTTTGCTTGTGGAACCAAGATTTGGACCTTAGACAGGGCTCCCAAGCAGCACACATCTTATAGGACTCATGCCTTGGCAGCCTTATCCAGTAGAGTAATTTTGCCCCAAAAGGGGATGGAGGACAATAGGAAGATCCCTCCAAAAGCACCATAAGTCCACCCTGCCTCCCTTCACTGCCTCCCTAAAAAAGTTTCAGCACCACCAGTTTCTATCTGTCTGTCCGAATTGAAAAACAAATGAACTCCCAAGCATTTACTGTGGCCTTCTCCTGCCTTTCCTCTTATGGTGCCATCTTTAACTGGCTCCTGTTTTGCATGGCAGCAGTCTTCAGATAGCATGCTAAGTTCTCACCTTCCCACTAAATGCCGAGGCTCCTCTCTTTCCCCTTCCAGACTTCTACATGAAGGCCTTCCAGGCTCCTCTACTTCCCACCTATTCCTTCTGAGATCCTCCTACCATTCTCTCCTCAGCCTTCCCCAGACTCACCTCATTCTCTTTCACCTCCCAAACACCTAGCACTCTCCTCCCTCTGCAATAGTGGAATCTTTTGGAAGGAGGCTGCAACTGCAGTTTGCTCCTGCCTAGTGAGCATAGCTGCTAAACACACATTAGGCATGGGCTGTCAAGGAAAGAAAAGACAGAGAGGGGTGAGGGAGAGAATCCACTGAGCTGTTGCTCAATATACCATCAGACTTTGCTCTTTTCTCCTCCTGTGTCGTCCGTTCCCACCCCCCACAACCAGCCAAAACTTGGTGGATGAACACTGTTGTCCACAACCAATTTGAAAGTTGTGAAAAGGAGATATTCTCCCATCCCTTCACTCAGCATAGATCTATAGCCCTGTTGCACCTCCTCACGTCCCTGCTTGAATGTCACGACAGCTGGCTACTTCAGTGCCCCAATGGCAACTTGGGGCTCAGAGAGCCAGTTGAATAGACACTGCTGGTGTGTATGGGAAAGAGATGATGCAGCCCATTGTCTCCCCTTTTTCTGTGGGCTACAACATCGGAATACATGTGTACAGACCCACCTGCCAAGTCCTTTCCAAGCCACATTTCAGCCTCCCCAACATGGCAAATGGCATAAAGCCACTGCAAGAGGTCTAGTCAGGGATAGGCATATCACTGCATCACCCCTTTAGTCCTGGGTCCCCCTAACCCTATGAAGCAGAACTGCATAGGGTGGTGGCAGTGCTGCTGCTGCTGGGGGACCTGACCGTTAGAACTGTTCTAAGTATTGCCAGCCTCAAGCATTCAAATATGAGTCAGACCCAAAGAAATCATGAGATTGTTTGTTTTTTTTAAAGTCATGATTTTTAAGCCATTTTGGGTTTTTGTTTTACTAGGTTGCATCCACTTCACGTTTTCAAGTTTTTCCCTGCACCCACGAAGGCTAAAAAACTCACCTTCCTTTAAGTAAATCTGAGAAGCTCTTGATTCTAGGGGCTGGAGCTTTAAGAAGTATACCCCAAATCATAAGAGTCGATAAAAATCATGAGAGCTGGCAACACTGAACACCACTCTGTCCCCTCCCAAGGCTAAAATTCTTCACCATAGACATTCCTCATATTTATGATAGTCTCGTCAAACAGCAAGATGCTCTGAAAAGCATAGGGTGAGTTCCTATGTTTTAACACTGCTATGTGGACAAGAAGCCAACTGGTTGCATTTCTTCCTCCTCCAGCAAACTGGGTTAGCGGAGAGCTTGACGGAATGAGAATAGTAGGTTTTTTAAAGTACTGCTTCTAGACCTGGCATCAGCACTTGTATTGCCATCACCAGTCAGACATCAGAAGCAACACACTCTATGGGAAGTGTATGTAATCCAGACAGGCCCATACTAGAGCAACAGAAGTAGGGAGCGAAAAGAGTACTGTATGTGAGGGGGAAGGGGACAGAGAAGAAATCCATTCCCAGGAACTTTTTGAAACACTGACTTCAATTTCCTGCATTTTAGAAAAATCAAGTTGCTTCAAAACAAATTTTTATTTAAAAAAAAAATGGAATTCTGTGCTAGGATAACTTGCTAGAGGCAAGTTATGTTCTGTTAAATTGCCAATTGCCTTGCACCAAAGCCACAAGTCCCCAAATGCCCTTGCACATTTCTCATCAAACAAGCACACATACAAAGAACAACATTCAAGCAGTCATTACCAGAACTGTCAAAAAACAAAAACAAACAAACAAACAAACAAACAAACAGACACACCAAGGCAGGTTAGCGCCTTCTCTTTCATAGAAAGATTGGGCTCTCATGCCCCTGCTTCTGATCATCTGCCAGGGCTTCTGAAAGTCTGTTGAGCTGCCACTCTGTCTGCCCTTGCTTAAAGACAGGGACTGGGCTCCAGGGACAGCCCATCAGGACTGAACATATACAGTATTCACACACTTAGATTTTCAACTTTATCTGGTTTCTATCAGGAACTTCGGGCAGCCTAGATTTAAATTAATTTTTGGAATGTTCCCCTTTGATTTCTTCTCACCTACCCATGCTCTCCAATAGCTCCCCCTTTGCTCCCTCCACAGCTCTCCTCTGCCTCCTCCTCACAGTATCTCCATCTCCTCATCCCTCTTGCCCTCTGCCATTCCCCACCTTCTCCACCTCTGCCATGATGCCCAGAAAACCCAGCCTACTGATCCTGACTAGACAGGTGACAAGTTTCCTCTTTGTTTATTTTCCTATTTCCTTCCAACCTATTACTAATCCCCACAAAAGCAACCTACAATACATGTAATGAACAAAGCTGTGCCAATTCTTCACCATAACCTTTTGCTTGTATGTTGGATCCATTATCCACTATCTTGCATCTGTTTGGGTCTTTAGATTGCAAGCCCTTCAGGCCAGCGATTGTCTTTTTTGTGTTTGTCCAGTACCCAGCACAATGGAGCCCTAGACCTTGGGGCACTATCATATATAAATATTTACTACTAAATATAATAATCAGACTCTCAGAAATTTAACATCGGTCTCTCAGGGGTACTCTGATGCTTAATTCATTAAAGCTGGCCGAGCATTTTGAGCTCTTTGGATGGAATGTGCTATGGTATCACAGAAATGTAGAGCTGGAAGGCACCTTGAGATGTCATCTAGTCCAGCCCCCTGCGCTGAGGCAGGACCAAGTAAACCTAGACCATCTCTGACCATCATCTGTCTAGCCCAGGGGTCGGCAACCTTTCAGAAGTGGTGTGCCGAGTCTTTATTTATTCACTCTAATTTAAGGTTTCGCGTGCCAGTCATACATTTTAACGTTTTTAGGTCTCTTTCTATAAGTCTATAATATATAACTAAACTATTGTTGTATGTAAAGTAAATAAGGTTTTTAAAATGTTTAAGAAGCTTCATTTAAAATTAAATTAAAATGCAGAGCCCCCCAGACCGGTGGCCAGGACCTGGGCAGTGTGAGTGCCACTGAAAATCAGCTCGCGTGCCGCCTTCGGCACTCATGCCATAGGTTGCCTACCCCTGGTCTAGCCTGTTCTTAACCTCCAATTATGGGGATTCTACAACCTCCCTTGGAGCCTATTCCAGAGCTTAACTATTGTCAAGAACAAAATCCCCTAGGCAGTCATTTGTGCTGTTAGGAACAAACACTCCTAGGCAGAAAATTTGAATTATAGTCTCAAGCCTGAGGCCCGTTTATTGAGCTCACACAAACACACCAACGCGTTGGGGCAGCCGGTCGAAACCAGCTACCACGATCATCAGGTCTTACACAAATTTATAGTCTTAAACCGCAACCGCACACGCGTCATTGCCAAGCATTTAGAGGAGGGGGTGCTTTCCTGGTTTGGGCAAGCAAGGGTTCACAAAGGGCAGACAGTGGTTATTGCTTATGCCAAGGCAAGAACATGAGCACACATTCCGGTTACACAAGATAAAGGGTACATTTCAATATGGGTTACAGCCTGAATAACAGTTTTAATGTTAATATATCTCTTTTAACTTATAAGCATTAGTAGGGTATTGGGGACGGGGGTTACATAGTGGAGCAAGGGAGGGATGTTGTGCCCACCCCTTGATATTGCTAATTGTTACAGGTTATTGAGAAATGCTTATTACCCATACTTATCCATACACCAAGGATGCTGTTACAAATGTGTTAGTTTCCTTTTCCCCCAGCCTCACCTCTTGGGGCATAGTCTAGTATGGTTTAGGCTTTTGACCTGCTGGTTACAGGGTAGGCCCTGGTCAGAGCCCGCAGAGGGGGTTGCTGTTACAAGGGTAGGGGGCCCCCATCTGATGCCATTTGGGCATCTGGCTGGGCCTTGGGGCAAGGAGGAGGACTAACCTTTCGGTGGGTATGGGCATACAGGGGCTTACCTAAAGGGGGTACAATTTAAAGGCAACAGCACTTATATGCTAAGCAACGATTCCATTATAAAAGCATTGATTACAGATAGGGTTCAGGATGAGTCTTGATAACCTTTAGCATGACAGATAGCACAAGCAGATGCATTTTAAACCTTGAGCAATGCCTGTTACAAATAGTTCTTCTAACCTTTGCTAGTTCCCCTTTTCTCAAAGTGCAGCCCAGTCTGCTTTAGGCTTCCTGTCTGACAGTTTTGAGCCAGGCCAGGGTTTGTGGGGGATAGATAAGAGGTGAGGGAGAAACAACCTGAAGGGGACAAAGAAGGGGGGGGTGGTATTTCCTTCACACTATCCTTATAAAGTTTTTCCGGATATCTAACCTAAATCTCCCTTGCTGCAGATTAAGTCCATTACTTCTTGTCCTACTGTCAGTGGACATGGAGAACAATTGATCACCATTCTCTTTATAAAACCCTTAACATTTTTGAAGGCTTGTTATCAGCCGCCCCCCAAGTCTTCTTTTCTCAAGACTAACCATGCCCAGTTTTTTTTTAACCTTTCCTCATACGTCAGGATTTCTAAACCTTTAATCAATGTTTCCCCTCTCCCCTCTGGACTCTCTACAATTTGTCCACATCTTTCATTAAGCATGGTGTTCCAGAACGGGACACGGTACTACAGCGGAGGCTTCACCAGTGCCAAGTAGAGAGGAATAATTTCTTCCCACGTCTTACATACAACACTACTGTTAATATATCCCAGAATGGTATTAGCCTTTTTCGCAACTGCATCACATTGTTGACTCGTTCAATTTGTGATCCACTATAAACTATGGCCCTACTAAATTCATGGCCGTGAAAAACACTTCACAGACCACAAAAGCTGATCTCTCCTGTGAAATGTGGTTATTGTAGGGGAGGGGCAGGGCTGGGGGCACCCTAGCCAGGGGCTCCTACCGTGGGCCAGGCTCCAGCTGCTAGTCCTAGCTCAGGCTGGGGAGGGACAGGACTTCCTCTTCCCCTGCAGGGGCCGCTCCTGGAGCCTGGTCAGACCCACCTCTAGGAACCTTCCTCAGCTGGCAGCCCGCGACTGGGGTGCAGAGGCTTCCATGAAAACCCAGATGTATGGTAACCCATCCCCCATACCCTGTGACACTCACTTCTGCACTCTGTCTGCCCAGCTCTGAAGGCAGCGTCCCTGCCTCAGCAGCAGTGCAGAAGTAAGGGTGTCAATCCCATGACTCTCCTACAATAGCCTTGCGACACCCTCCCCCATGATCCATTTTTGGGTCGGGACCCCCACAGTTACAACACTGTGACATTTCAGATGTAACCATCTGAAACCATGACTTTGACCATTTTTAAAATGATATATGACTGCAAAATTGACTAAAATGGACTGTGAATTTGGTAGGACCCTAACTATAACCCTCAGAATCTTTTCAGCAGTACTACAACCTAGCCAGTTATCCCTATTTTATAGGTGGGCTATGATTTTTCCTTCCTAAATTAAGTACTTGGCACTTATTATTGAGTGTCCTCTTGTTGATTGATAAATTGGAGAATTGATCTGAAAAGTCATTTTGAACTCAAATCCTGTCCTCCCGAGTGCTTGCAACCCTTCCCAGCTTGTTATTAGCTGCAGATTTTATAAGCACTCTCCACTCCATTATCCAAGTAATTAATGAAATTATTGAGTAGTACCAGACCCAGGACTGATCCCACGAGACCCCACTACATATGCCCTCCCTGTTTGAGAGTGAATCATTGATAACTACTCTGAGTATAGTCTTTCAGCCAGTTGTGCACCCACCTCACAGTAATTTCATCTGGACTGCATTTCTTTGGTTTGCTTATGAGAACATCATGTGGGACTGTGTCAAAAACCTTACTAAAAATCTAGATATAAATGTCCAGCTCCAGTCCACAAGCAGATTTCACAACTCTGCATCCTTCTATATTACAGTATGCTCTGGACCAGTCTCAGGCCTGGTCTACACTTAAAATTTTTACTGTCATATGTTGATTAGTGGGTGATTTTTTTTTTTTTAAACCAATGCAGTTATACTGGTATAATCCTTAGGCCTGGTCTACACTACGATTTTAGTTCGAATTTAGCAGCATTATAGCGAATTAACCTTGCACCCGTCCACACAACGAGGCCATTTAATTCGATTTAAAGGGCTCTTAAAATCGGTTTCTGTACTCCTCTCCGACGAGGGGAGTAGCGCTGATATCGGTATTGCCGGTTCGAATTAGGGTTAGTGTGGACGGAATTCGAAGGTATTGGCCTCCGGGAGCTATCCCACAGTGCACCATTGTGACCGCTCTGGACATCAATCTAAACTCGGATGCTCTGGCCAGGTGGACAGGAAAAGCCCCACGAACTTTTGAATTTCATTTCCTGTTAGCCCAGCGTGGAGAGCACAGGTGACCACACAGAGCTGAACAGCACAGGTAGCTATGCAGTCCGAGAACCGAAAAAGAGCACCAGCATGGACCACACGCGAGGTACTGGATCTGATCGCTATATGGGGAGAGGATTCAGTGCTAGCAGAACTACGGTCCAAGAGACGAAATGCAAAAACTTTTGACAAGATCTCCAAGGGCATGATGGAGAGAGGCCACAATAGGGACTCATATCAGTGCCGTGTTAAAGTGAAGGAGCTCCGACAAGCCTACCAGAAAACCAAGGAGGCAAACGGACGGTCCGGGGCAGAGCCGCAGACATGCCGCTTCTACGAGGAGCTGCATGCAATTCTAGGGGGGGCCGCCACCACTACCCCACCCCTGACCGTGGATTCCGAGGAGGGGTTAATCTCATCCATGCATGAGGATTCTGCGGACGGGGAAGAGGAGGAGGAGGACGAGGACGAGCTTGCGGAGAGCACACAGCACTCCGTTCTCCCCAACAGCCAGGATCTTTTTCTCACCCTGACTGAAGTACCCTCCGAACCCTCCCAAGGCGGTATCGCAGACCCCCTGGAAGGGACCTCTGGTGAGTGTACCTTTTTAAATATCAAACATGGTTTAAAACAAGCATTTTTTAATGATTAATTTGCCCTGGGGACTTGGGATGCATTCGCGGCCAGTACAGCTACTGGAAAAGTCTGTTAACGTGTCTGGGGATGGAGCGGAAATCCTCCAGGGACATCTCCATGAAACTCTCCTGGAGGTACTCCAAAAGCTTTTGCAGAAGGTTTCTGGGCAGGGCAGCCTTATTCCGTCCTCCATGGTAGGACACTTGACCACGCCATGCTAGCAGCAAGTAATCTGGTATCATTGCATGACAAAGCTTGGCAGCGTATGGTCCCGGTGTTTGCTGGCATTCAAGCAACATCCGTTCTTTATCTTGCTGTGTTATCCTCAGGAGAGTGATATCGTTCAGGGTAACCTGGTTGAAATACGGGAATGTAATTAAGGGGACAGAGGTGGCCCCGTTCCTACTGGGCTGTTTGCCTGTAGCTGAAAAGAAATCCTTCCCTGCAGTTAGCCAAGCGGGCGGGGGGGAGTGGGTGGACAATGGCGCTGAGGTTTTCGCGTTTGGCTAGCAGGGGTCTTCCCTGATACCAGCCACGCGGTGGGGGGAGGGGTAAAGCGATCATCCCACAGAATTGGATGGGTGGTGGTGGTGGTGGTGGAGGGGGTGTTATTTTGTTTTCTGCTGCTGCACGGTAACAGGAAAACCGCAGCACTTAATGGGCTTTGCTTGCTATGGGAAAGGAGGGCGCTGATTTAATGCAGAAGCCGAAAGACAATGGCTTACCATGGCTGCATACAAGCCGAATTCTGTTGCCCGGCCCTGCGTCTGTGATCTCTAACACCAAAGCCGCAGGCACTCAATATAAGATGCAAAATGCGACCTTGTACTGAAATCACATGTGCTATGTAATGTGAATAGTGTTGTTCACCGTGAAAGAGTATAAGCATTGTTCTATAAAATGTATCTTTTTACATACTTCTCTCCCTTTTTTTCCCTCCTCCTGCAGCTGCAAATTTTTCAATCCTCCCTCCTCCGTCCCGAAGGCTCTCCCAGATAAGGCGGCGAAAGAAACGCACGCGAGACGACATGTTCTCAGAAATAATGCAATCGACCCGCGATGAGAGAGCTCATTTGAATGAATGGAAGGACACGGTCTCAAAGTTCCGGAAAGATGCCAATGACCGTGAGGACAACAGGGACCAACGGGAGGACATGAGGGACCAACGGGAGGAGAAGTGGCGGGATGCAACGCTGGGGCTGCTGCGTGAGCAAACAGACATGCTCCGGCGTCTGGTGGAGCTTCAGGAACGGCAGCAGCAGGATCACAGAGTGCCGCTGCAGCCCCTGTATAACCGCCCTCCCCCCTCCCCAAGTTCCATAGCCTCCTCACCCCGACGTGTAAGAACGCGGGGGGGGGGGGGCTCCGTGCACCCTGCCACTCCACCCCAGTGGACAGCCCAAGCAAAAGGCTGTCATTATTTTGAATTTTTTCAGTGACCTGTTCCTTCCCTCCTATCCTCCTCCCAAACCCCACCCGGACTACCTTGTCAGTTCTCTCCCTATGTTTATTACCCGTTAATAAAGAATGCATGAGTTCTAAACGATACTGACTTTATTTTTTTCAAAGCAAGCTGGGATCGAAGGGGGGAGGGTGGGTTGCTTACAGGGAATGAGTCAATCAAGGGGGCGGGTTTTCATCAGGGACAAACAAACAGAACTTTCACACAGGAGCCTGGCCAGCAATGAAACTTGTTTTCAAAGCTTCTCTGATGCGCACCGCTTCCCGGTGTGCTCTTCTAATCGCCCTGGTGTCTGGCTGCGCGTAATCAGCGGCCAGGCGGTTTGCCTCAGCCTCCCACCCCGCCATAAAGGTCTCCCCCTTACTCTCACAGAGATTGTGGAGCACACAGCAAGCAGCAATAGCAATGGGAATGTTGGTTTGGCTGAGGTCTGAGCGAGTCAGTAACGAGCGCCAGCGACCCTTTAAACGTCCAAAGGCACATTCTACCACCATTCTGCACTTGCTCAGCCTGTAGTTGAACAGCTCCTGACTACTGTCCAGGCTGCCTGTGTATGGCTTCATGAGCCATGGCATTAAGGGGTAGGCTGGGTCCCCAAGGATAACGATAGGCATCTCAACATCCCCAATGGTTATTTTCCGGTCTGGGAAGTAAATGCCTTGCTGCAGCCGTTTAAACAGACTAGTGTTCCTGAAGACGCGAGCGTCATGAACCCTTCCCGGCCATCCCACGTTGATGTTGGTGAAACGTCCCTTGTGATCCACCATTGCTTGCAGCACCATTGAAAAGTACCCCTTGCGGTTTATGTACTGGCTGCCCTGGTGCTCCGGTGCCAAGATCGGGATATGGGTTCCATCTATCGCCCCACCACAGTTAGGGAATCCCATTGCAGCAAAGCCATCCACAATGAGCTGCACATTTCCCAGAGTCACTACCTTTGGTAGCAGCAGCTCAGCGATTGCTTTGGCTACTTGCATCACAGCAGCCCCCACGGTAGATTTTCCCACTCCGAACTGATTACCGACTGACCGGTAGCTGTCCGGTGTTGCAAGCTTCCACAGGGCTATCGCCACTCGCTTCTCAACTGTGAGGGCTGCTCTCATCTTGGTATTCTGGCGCTTCAGGGCAGGGGAAAGCAAGTCACAAAGTTCCATGAAAATGCCCTTACGCATACGAAAGTTTCGCAGCCACTGGGAATCGTCCCACACCTGCAACACTATGCGGTCCCACCAGTCTGTGCTTGTTTCCCGGGCCCAGAATCGGCGTTCCACAGCAAGAAGCTGCCCCATTAACAACATGATCTCCAAAGCGCCGGGGCCCATGGCGCGAGACAATTCTCTGTCCATGTCCATGTCCTCATCACTCTCGTCGCCGCGCTGCCGTAGCCACTTCCTCCTCACCTGGCTTTTCTGGTCCTGATTCAGCATAAACTGCACGATAATGCGCGAGGTGTTTACAATGTTCATGACTGCTGTCTTGAGCTGAGCGGGCTCCATGCTTGCCGAGGTATGGCGTCTGCACAGTTCACCAAGGAAAAAAGGCGCAAAACGGTTGTCTGCCGTTGCTTTCACGGAGGGAGGAGGAGGAGGAGGTTTCCAGAACCGCCCGCGACAATGTTTTTTGTCCCATCAGGCATTGGGATCTCGACCCAGAATTCCAATGGGCAGGGGGGACTGCGGGAACTATGGGATAGCTATGGGATAGCTACCCACAGTGCAACGCTCCGGAATTTGACGCTAGTCTCGGTACATGGATGCACACCGCCGAATTAATCTGCTTACTGTGGCCGCGTGCAATCGAATTTATACAATCAGTTGCAAAAAAATCGAATTCCATAAGTTCGGAGTAATCCCGTAGTGTAGACGTACCCTTAGTGTGGACACTGCTATACCACTATAAAGGGGACATATCTGTATAGCTTGTTCCTCTTCCCATATGGAAATAACTATACCGATATACGTACTTCTACACTGCTATAATTGCCTCCACATTGGGGGGGAGGAAGGGAGCAGGGAGGTTATACCACTGTAACTATACTGGTATAAAACTTTCAGTGTAGAATTTGAGAGACTCCCACCTTGAGAAATGAGCTTGAGACGTCACAAACATCTAGGTTATAAAAATATTCTGTGCAAAAACCCTGCAAAATATACATACATGCAGATCAATATTCTCACACACACCCACAAAACCCCTTACATTTCAGTAATGTTAGATTCTGACAGAACTCCATACAAGCCACGGAAGAGTTAGGTCACACTTACAACAATAACATAGGCAGTGTGTCTGGGTAATGAAATCCAGTTTCCACAAAGATTTCTGTATTCTCACATGCCTTTGTTTCTGAAGTCAGTTAATCATTAATATGGATTAACTCCTGTGCCCTATGGACACTTTACTAGGGTATTAATAACATGCAAGGATGTACAGATATGCAGTGAGATTTTTAAAAGTCTCTAAATTTTTAAAGACTGTGCATAATGATAAAAGTCAAAGGCCCTATGGAATATTAAATGCATACAATTCTGGTATTGCTGACAAGAATCAGCACATTCTTCTTACATGCATGCAGTTTCTTGATATTTTAGGCCATGCATATAATATATAGTAGATCCACACAAACGTGTAAACAAATGGAAACATAATAAAGCAGTGTGGTAGTCCCCAAATTGGGTGGACAGTCCCCAAATGCAGAGTTCAGCCCGGAACCAGGACTTGAATGACTCCAAGACAGCATTTGTCCAAGATTCCCTGCAGCGCCACTCTGCACTCCTGCCTGAGCTTCAGGGTGGAGTTGCCAACTTTCTAATCCCACAAAACCAAACACCCTTGTCCTGCCCCTTCCCCTGAGGCCACGCCCTCTCCCCTACCCCTTCCCCAAGGCCCTGCCCCCCCACTCACTACTTTACCCCCTCCTTTGGTGGCTCACTCTCCTCCACCCTCACTCACTTTCACTGGGCTGGGGCAGGGGTGCGGCAGGGGGTGAGGCCTCTAACTTGGGGGGTGCAGGCTCTGGGGTGGGGCCAGAAATGAGGTGTTCAGGATGCAGGAGGGGGTGCTGGGCTGGGGCTGTGGGTTGGGGTGCAGGGGGTGAGGGCTCCATCTGGGGGTGCAGGCTCTGGGGTGGGACCAGGGATGAGGGGTTCAGGGGGGGGCTCAGGGCTGGGGCATGGGGTTACCTCTGGTGGCTCCCAGTCAGCAGCGCAGCAAGGGGACTAAGGCAGGCTTCATGCCTGTCCTGGCACCGCAGAGCACCCCAGAAGTGGCCAACAGGTGGCTCTGTGCACTGCTCTTGCCTGCAGGCACCGCCCCCACAGCTCCCATTGGCTGCAGTTCCGGACAGTGGGAGTGTGGAGCCAGTGCTCGGGGCGGGGGCAGTGCGCAGAGCCCTGTGGGCCCCCCCACCCACCTTCGCGCCGCAGCACTGCCAACCAGACTTTTAACGACCCTGTCAGCAGTGCTGACCGGAGCCGCCAGGGTCCCTTTTCGACTGGGTGTTCTGGTCGAAAACCGGACACCTGGTCATCTAAGCTCAGCGGCAGCCCCAGCCTCTTCCCAGTGTGTATGGGGGGGACGGGAGGGAGGGGCCCGAGGTGGGCCTTAGCTCCCTTTTGCACCAAGGCCCCGCCCCCTGCTCCGCCTCTCCCCCAAGGCCCCGGCCAAGCCAGAACTAGAAGCCGTAGTAAGAGCCACCCAGGGAGACTGGGCCAAGCCCCAGACCCTACAGCTGCCCATGGCAGTGCACCCTGGGGGTGGGGACACAGGCTGGTGGCTGCTCTCAGGCACCCTGGCCCCCCACCTGGGGCAGATGCAGAGTCCAGAGCACCCCACCGTGGCCCAGGTTCCCTGTGCGACTCTTACCACTGCTTGGCTCCAGCTTCCAGCTTGGCCAGGGCTTCGGAGGAAGAGAAGGAGCAAGGGAGGGGCTCCTGCATGTGTCCCACTTTTGCCTTTTGAAAAGATGGTCACCCTAAGCATGGATGATGATCAAGGTGAGACTTGGGGCTGGATTCTGCTCCTATTGACGTCAATGAGTGTGTGAGAAGCTGAATGACAGCATGGAGAATTAGATTCTATCCCTGCCTCTACCACAAAAATACTTACACAATGCTGAACAAGTCATTTAAACCAAACATTTTACAGGTGGCCATTAACTGTACGTTAATCGTGCAGCTGTCCCACTTTGGATAAATAATTGAAGATTAATTGGAGCAGGGGGACTGGATCCTAAATCTCGGTAAGCACTCTAACCACTAGGCTATAGAATCACTCTGATACTTGCTCTCTCTGGCCTAATAGCTCTAATTCTTTATCCAACATGAAACAGCTTCAACAGTAGAGACTGAGGCAGCCCCACATCAGAATATGCTGTATCCCAGTGGCTAGTGCACTTACCTGAGAGGTGGCAGATCCCTCCACCTGAGCAGAAAGGATTTGAACAGGGGAGACTTGAATTGCAGTCTTCCATAGCCCAGATGAGTTCCCTAACCACTGGACTAAAAGGCATAAGGGAGGTCATCCTCGTCACCGCCAACCCCCTCTTTTGTGAGAGCTTGCATATGGGGCCCAATCCAATAAGTGGGCTCCAATCTTCCCAATTCATGCATCATACTGAGGGGCTTAAAAGTCTGGACACCTAAAGGGAGGCAGCAGCGAACATAGGCACCTAGGGAATTTTACTGCAAAAATTTAGGTGCTGAGAGAGTTTAGGTGCCTACCAGTTTCAGCAGCAGCTGAGTGGGGGTTTTGTGAATTCCAGTAGTGCCTGATTCTGGGATTTAGGAACTTAAGTGCCTTTGGGAATCTAGCCCTAGATCTGCAACAACATATCCCACAAGACACAATGCTGGAACAATTTGTATAGTGAGGGTGCTGAGAGCCATTGAACCAGACTGTAAACCCTGTATACGAGGGAAACCACTGCAAGCCAGGGGGTGCAGCAGCACCCCCACACACCCCCCCCTAGTTCCCGCACCTATGACAAGACAGATTCCAGACAATATTCACAAGGACTCTCAAGTCCCAGGCAAATCCTCGGACAACTGTTAGATTTTGCCTGTGTGACTGTTAAGTAACATGCATGTATGAGGCCTATCTGGACAGACACTGTTGCAAGGCTCACTGAGAATAGTGCACCAGTCCCCCTAGCCAAGTCTCTGTCCCTTGTGAGGTTGTTGTCTCTCTTGTGATTCATGAAACCAAAACATGCTTGCAAAGGCACCTCCTTCATTTCAGCTCCATCATTTGTTGTACCCATGATGGATGCTTTAAAACTTCAAGGGAGCTCAGATGGCTCAACTCACAATTCAAAGCCTCTGGACATGGGTGGAGACCAATCTCCATATAAATACTCTAATTCAGGGCAATCTAGCCTGCAAGGCACTCCTACCTCATCTGAAGTACAGCTCTGTTCAAATTTTAAGTGGACAATACAATTGTCCTCTAATATTATTTCAGCTAACAGACATGCTGAGCAGTTCAGCCATTCCAAAGCTTTATAGCCTCTCCACATAGGTATGTCTATCACCACATTACACCTGCAGCAGCTCTCCATTTTCCAGGGAAAGAATGTCTTTGCAGAAAGCACATCACCTAGCATGAGTGGTCTCTCCAAATCACTAGCTACCATTCTGTTCCTGAGGTGGGGAACCCCTCTGGTGGGCCTCTTTGGCATGGAACACAAAACTAAACACAACCTAATCTGATCCAAAGGCAAGAGTCATCCGGGATATCCAACAGATTAATTCCTCTTGGACAATAGCCAGATGTTTCTATGTGTCTTCCTGCCAACTCCTCTCATCGTCAGGATACGGAGGAAGATCAGATAGGATGACCAACATGGTGGAAGGACGTAGGTAGGTTATGCATACAACCCCAGGCACTGGTATCGGAGTCCTGATGTTTTGCGCACAACACCTACAGTATGGATTCATGCAAGCAGGAAAAAAAGTTACTGTGGTAATAGTTATTTTCTATGATAGGTTACACTCACCCATGTAGTATCAGTGTCAATACCATCCATCTGTTGTAACTGAGTAGATATTTGAGCAGGGTTGCTGAAAGGGACTCATTTATGTTTGTTTCTATCTTAATCAGGAACTGCAGGGTCAGCCTAGTAATGAGTTCATATTTGTCTTTTTAACATACTCTATATATGTATTAAAAAAATAATCAGTAAACTTCACAGAGGGTGGTTTTCCATGCTAAAATGGAGAAACTTTGTTCCCATTTTCTTTTTTTAGACAGTTTAGTGGACAGAGCTCTGGTCGGGGACTCAGGAGACCTAGGTTGTCTTCCTGGTTCTGCCACTGACTTGCTTGGTGACCAAGGACAAGTCACTTCACTGCGCCTCAGCTTGTGCTTGTCTTTCTGTAAAATGGGGATAATGACAGATACCTCTCCTTTGCAAAGTGCTTTGAGATCTGCTGATGAAAAGTGACGTCTAAGAGCAAGGTTGTATTATTATTTTGTTCTTACTGCGTCCAGATGCCATGATGCCCAAACAATATATGGTTCTACCGGAATAACATTGGTAAAAGTGGTGTCCACATAGATTATTGCCAGAGTTCAGACAGGAGGACATGCACAACTCAGTCCTAGTTCCTGCTGCTATTGAAGTCCATGGCAAAATTTGCATGGCATTCAGTGGAGCAGGACTGGGTCTTACAGTTTTGTCTTGTTGCCCCTTTTTGGCCTGAGCAGGTAGCCAATATTCAGGGTCTTGTAGGATTGTTTCTCTTGGAGGAGAAAAGGATGATGAGAGTCAAGTATATTAACAATAACTTTCATCATAGCCTGTAAAGGTGCGCATGGGAAAAGTTCCTCCAGTCATGCACTACACTCTCCCTTATTTTTCATGGGCTTCTCTGTGAGGCACAGCATGTTGGCACGGTCATTGATTAGAAATTTAGTGTTCAATAGTCTCAGTCCATTAGAACTTTCAAATGCTGCAGCAGAGCAGCTGCACCACTATAGCGCTTAGTGAAGTCGCTATCTACGCCAACAGGAGAGCTTCTCCTGTTGGCGTAGGTATTCCACCTCCCCAAGAGGCGGTAGCTAAGTTGACGTCAGAAGTCCTCCCGTCGACATAGCGCTGTCTACATCGGGGGCTAGGTCGGTATACCTGCATTGCTCAGGGGTGTTGATTTTCCACACCCTTGAGCGACGTAGTTATACTGACATAAGTCTGTAGTGTAGTCCAAACCACCAAAATACTTTGAAATTGAACGGAGGGAAGTATAGATCAGTGAAAAGACCAAAAGGTAGCACAGTGTCCCCCCGAGTAGTTAAAGAACTACAAAATCTAAACAGGGAATATAACCTTAGAAAAAATAATTTTGTTACTAGGAGCATAAACTTTAATTATAGTGGACCTAGTGGTTCACTATATTACTACCCACTAGAGTCAGAGGGGGGGGTTCTAGGAATTCTCTCCTCTTCAGTTGTATGTGTGATTTGATATGCATTAGTGTTAGTCAGGTTTTGATTTTAACATGTGAAATAAAACCTACATGCTGTATGTGGAAGCATAGTTCAATCTAATGTCTCACCATTGTGATTTGTGTTCTGGCAAGCCGCCTCATTTTAGTTTTTCCTTCTCTAAATAATTTCCCCCCTACAATTTCCATTGGTGAGCTTTGGACCCTGACATTCTGATTCTATAGCCTGCAATAAGACCAGTATTTTGAACTCTGATTATTCACAAGCAACCTGTAATCCTCACATCCCACAAACATCATATTTACTGCAAGATTAAAGGAGCTCATTCTGTGCTTTAATCATATCCTATTCCTTCCCATAACTAGCATTTCTCCTAATTCAAGCTTCCTCTCAAATTCTTTCTTGGCCATCCCAGAACATTCAAGATTTCATGTAAGCACATTTTTAAATGAAAATATTTACTAGCAGCAGAATAAACTTTCCAGTAGAAATGTGACCACTGTGGGAGCAAGGATTAAAAAAAAAAAAAAAAAGCTATTGGAATAGGAAAAGTAGCCTCTGGATTGGAAAGTCTTCATAGGGGGACAATGTGTAGGGCTCGATCCTGTTCGCTTTGAAATCCATGGCATCTTTGCCATTGGCTAGTAGGAGGTAAGATCAAGCTCAACCTCCCTGCAGATTTCCAGTTCATTGTTATCCCTTACCAGATGGATTTCTAACTTCATTGTTGCACTGACATGGAACATAAAATAGATGTCATGAGAACAAACTAGGTTTTCACAAACAGCACATGAACTTTACTTCAAAGTCATAAAATGTATACAAGCTCTCCTCCCTGGTTACTAGAATCTTACACCCTGGAATTATTTTGACAATATTTGCAAGTTTATTCAAAGTCTATTATAGCTGCATTGGTTTATAGCTCCACGTTTACTGATCTCCAAAACAACAAAACAATTAAAAAATAAGTCATATTTAAAATAGACACTTTCTGATTGGTGGTGGTAAAACAATTAGTGTTCCCAGGCTTTTTTTTGTGTGGAATCTCCTAGATCCTTAGGATGGCTTTGTGTAAAGACAACCCCCACACACAACTCCACTCACACCATATCCTGATGCAGTTGTGGTCATCTCTCCTTTTTTGGTTCATTTTCTTACTTCCACCTGTTCTCTATTTCCTGATCTTTTCTGTGCATTTTTTCCTTCCCCACTTTCTCTCATTCTTATGCTTCTTGACAACTTTTATACAGTCTTCCCTCCCACATTAGCGCCAATCCCATAGGCTACACACTGCTTCTTCTAGCGTATGGAGTCTGATGGTGCAATGAATTAGATGCTGGGTAAGTGATGTAGCCACTCTCATGGCAGCATCATGCGGAGACATCAAGCACATCCATCCACCATCAAGATGCTAAAGAGGGCAGTCCATAACCAGATGGCACATGTTTGTTCTTGAGCTCCACAGGGGCAGGACAGGGAGCTTAAGCAGTCCCAACAGTAAAGATGTAAGTTAAACTGCCTGTGACAACGTATCCTGTTGTAATGAAGAAGGATCTTTTGGTTCATATGGCTGTTCTAAGGGGCATGCAAGAGCTGATTCAGAGAGACTAGGGGACACAAGTCTGAGTAGTCCAACTACCAAGAAAGTTATTGATCCAACCACAGGTTGCTGCTGATCCTTAGAAAGGTTGTGTCTGATGTACTGTCTGAGAGGCTCAACTATTTCAGAAAAGGGGCATCTTGACTTTAGCTGGTGTTTTTGGTGGGGCTTTAAGATGCAATCATGAAGTAAGCCATCTTGATAGTTGACTATGTGCAATAATGCAGCCAGGGCCCTGACTTCATGCCTAATAGCTTGGGGAGCAATGCCAGCTAGGACCAGAAGGCTGGCATGCTGCTGAAGGTGGGTGGTATCCATTGAACTGAGTGAATTATAGTAAGCTCTTACCCTTAGTGGCAACTCTGTCCAGGAGATCCACAGGTAAATTATGGAGTAAGATATATATTTCCTTGTATCAGTTTTCAATTTGCTGACATTCCATTTTACTAAATGTCCTCTTGGTGAGAATGTGAACTGTTTCTTTAAATCTATAACAAAGCCAGATTTTGGGGTGGGGTGGGGTGGAGGGGTGTGTGTGTGTGTGTGAAGGGGTGAGTTCTGGACAGAAGCTTTTCAGAAAAGCAGAGAGTACTTTTGGGATAATACTAGTTTCCATATTTTAATAAAGTTCATGGTCAGAAGAAAGCTACTCTTTAGAAAGCTTGCCCATTGTTACCCCACCCCTGTTGTGGTGTTCTAGGAAAGATAAAATGAACTGTGCCTCCTCAACACCATTCTTTATTTTGTACATATTTGTGTGTCCCCTCCCTTAGAGGTCTCCTCTCTAACCTTAACAGCCCCAATATTTAGACTTCCATCTGAGTATTCCTGTGCTTCTAATTTATTTATTTTTTTAAATCATCCATCTTTGGGCTCTTTCTTTTTTAAGACAAGGTGACCAAAACTGACACCATATTTCAGGGGTGAGAATTTGGGTGGTGCCTCTTATCAGGTGCAGCACAGAACTCGCAGTCCAGAGGGAGAGCCGTGTGACAGTCCTGGAAGAAAAGTGCCAGAGCACTTTCGGTACTTCTGGCACAGAAGTACTGCCATGCCCCCAAAAGTGCTACAACGGCATTCAAGAGTGTTCTGCCACGATTTGAGCCCTGGCTTTAAGCCACCTTTGTGGCCTCCCAATCCTGGGCTGCTCCAGGGACTGGAGAGGCTCCCAGCATCACTTAGACAACTCTGGGGCACCCCAGGCTGCCCTGGGAGATGCAGTGCTATTCAGAATCTCCACAGCCCGGCCAGCAGCACTCCCCCTCCCACCTGCAACCAGGTTCTGGCAGGTCCCCTACACCAGAGCTTGCAAGAGGTGCTTGGAAGGCAGCCTAACAGTTGTCTACCTGCACCAAAGAAATCCTCCCCCAGCTGGAACCTTGGCTTTGAGAGCCTCTTTATGCCCATCTTCCCTCCGCTCCGCCCCCCCCATGGCACTCCAGCCCCTTAACCTGGCTCAATGGGGCTGGAGCAGGTGTAAGGATCTCACCCCAGGTGAGAGCATATCGTTGAACTAAATTTAAGTATTTTCTATCCCCTTCTTTATATGCCCTCATGTTTTGTTTGCTTCTCCCCACCCCCCAACTTGAGGAGAGGTTTTAATTGATTTGTTCACAATGATGCCCAGGTCTTTCCCCAATTCAGTACAGTTTTTTAGAACCTAGTAATGCGTAGGAATAGTTCAAATTATTTTTACTTGTCTGTATTACATTGCATTTGTCAACACTGAATTCCACTGTGCTCCTTCACCAAGCTTGATTAGGTTCCTTTGAAGTTATCCAGGCTTCTCTGGTCTTGACTAAATAATTATGTCTCATTTGCAAATCTGTCACTTCACCATTCAGATATTTAATAAATGTATTAAAAATTAGTCCTAGAGAACACTTTTGGATGTACATCTAAACGATTTATAACTGCCTAATTATTTTCAACCAATTTTCCTGGTCAAAGATTAGCACCTTTGTAAAAGAGACATCCTCCCATTCTCTGATAAAGCAAGATAACAGATTTTAATGAGAGAGAGTACAATTTTGTTAGCAACTACCAGCCACTTCATTCCTAAATTTCTTCAGAGTCCTTGGTGAATGTCACCTGAGTTGGATGTCTTGGTACTTTATCATTGTGATCCTCTACTTCCTCTTCCAACACCTCAATCTTAGACAGGGCCCCATTTTTATTATCTGAATAGAGTTGGTATGGGGTGGGTATCTTCCCAGCATCCTCCCTGCTTAAGACCAAAGCAAAGAAATAATTTAGCCTCTGCAATGTCCTTGTCATCTTTAATTGCACCCTTCACTCTCAGCTAGTCTAGCAGACCCACCAATTCTCTTGAAAATATTTGATTTTTTTTTTTTAAACTTATTTATGTATTTGGCTATTTGCTCTTGAAAATTTCCTCCTATATTTCCTACTTCCCATTTTACATTTTTCCTGCCTTAGTTTATGTTCCTTTCCTGTGCCAAGGCTAGATTTCCATTTCCTGAAGGTCACCTGTTTGGTTCATCACATTGGTCTTGCCTTTCTGCTTCCAGGGTATGCATACCTTCTGTGACACAATTATGGTATGCTTAAGTAGTTCCATGCTGAGGCTAAGGGTTTTAATTTCTCTTTTTAAAAAAAACCAAAAACTAGTTTCCTCCTCTTGCCAAAACGGTCTCTTTCCTCCAAACCCAGGGCATTTATTGGTTTATATTTTTACTTCAATACAGTGCAGGTGTTAGTTGTCATGCTTCTCTTCCTGCCCCAAAAGGCTTTCACTGGGTCCTACTTTGTGTCTGTTTGGCTTTTTTCTTTTCTTTAATACTAGCCCAGACACAAGACTCTGAAGTTTCAGTTGGGTTTGTCACAGTTGCATTTCACACAGACAGCAAATGCAACCTTAAGCAAATGTCTTTGCAGGGCATTTAGGGGAAAATGACAAGTTATTTGGTGCTGAAACACACTTCACAAATATCAGGGACACTAGCAGGATTCTAGAAAAGAGCTGGATGTGTTATCAAGCTGACATGCTCCAGGGAGTAAGTGGAAAACAAGAGAGAAAAGTCTTGGTTTAAAACCTAAAAACACCACGTGCTTTGTTTTATCATCTCACAGCTATTTTAGGACACTTTAATCAGTTTAAAAACCAGGTGCACAGCATTTAAACCTGGAGAGAGAAAACAAGTATTGAGAGAAAAATGCCAAAAGCTTGAGAGAAAGGGGTTGAGAGGGATGAGAGGATCTTTTCCTGTTCCCACTGAGGCCAATGAGAGCAGAGGGACCTGAAGTGGAAAGAGAGGAGAAAGACTAGGATCTGAACATGAGCAAGGTGTTTTGATTTGGAGGCTGAGGACTGACAGCTTTACTAAGTGAGAGACTGAAGGATTGAGGCTCCAGAGCTGCAACCTACCAGATCACTATGCATGTACACTCACTGACTTCACTGGGGCTCTGCAAGGGTACAGGGTCTGCCTGCTTGTGGCCTGCAGAAGTCAGTGGCGGATGAGGGGCCATCTGCTCTGATACAGCTGTAGGCTTGGGATCAGAGTTGGGGGAGGGAGGAAGAAACAAACCCACTTTTTTGTACTATATCCTGTGTGGTCCAACAGCATGCATAAGGAAGGAAATGTTACATTCCAATTAGCTGTTTTAAAGGGAATCCATGACAGGGGAACATCACAGATCATTTTAGGGCACAGAGTAATTTTAAAAATATATATATTTCTGAATATACCCAGCAACTGACCCTTGGCAGCCTGTGTAAAAGAGCTTCAAACTATCTGAACTACACAAAAAGAAATAAAAAACATGCCCGCTAGGGCTGAAAAATCACTTTGGCAATAGATGGCTTTTAACTTTACGTCAGAAAATGTTTGGAAGGCATAATTTTAAAGTGTTAGGGAAATGTGTGTGATAACTGCTTGGGTGAAAGAGCAAATATAGTCCATGGTTAGATTTACATAATGGTCACAGCAAGTAGTGAGAGGCTGGCAGAGCCAGCTGCCCATCAAGTGGGGGCAAAGGGAAGCACAGATCTAAGCTTTGAAAATCTGATAGATTCCATTGATTGTCACAGGAAATGTTACCCACGCGCCCAAGCAGCTTCATCTGTACTGGAGGTGGGAGGATAAGAAGAAGAAAAAAGAAAACAAAAACCACACCACTGGCTTCCACTGCTAAACAATGCAGTCCAACCTCCTCTTCTTTCAGAGTTGCAGAGAAGATACCAGCCTTAGGGCCAGTTCTGATACCCTTAATCATAGACGTAGCCCTACTGACTTCATCAGGCTCATGTGAAAAATCTTGCAGGATTGGGCCCCTCCTTAGAGCGTGCAGAACAANGGGGGGGGGGGGGGGGGGGGGGGGGGGGTGTGTGTGTGTGGAGGGGTGAGATATATCCTAACTAAACAGGATCTGAAAGTAGTGCCATTTAGAATTTTTTTGTAAGTGCTACAGGAGAAAAGAGGTGCCAAGGAAGAAGGGAAGGGAGAGGAATAGGCAGATATAGAGCAGATGAGAAATAAAAAAATTTGGTCATACTTGAGGTATCCAAGTTTCGCATTAAAAATTAGGTTGTAAACCCCTTTTGTTGTCCCTAGCATCCAAATAGTTTGGTCATCCCTAATAGTGCTTTTGAAGAGCTTGGTATTCCTAATTTACAACAATGTTAATTAGCCTATTTAAACTGGGGACAAGCCAGCAGTCCTTATGGCCTCATCCTGCAACCTACTAAGCAGGAATGGGAGTGGAGGGTACTCAGCACCTTACAGGATTGGGCCCTGTGCTACTATATAGGGGATCAGACTACTACATATTTCACTCCCAGCAGGGCTTAAATGGGGGCTCTCTTAGGACACATTAAAATCATAAGTCTACTTGTCCTGTCCAATTTGTAATTCAGATTTTCCATTTGATGTTCACCATAAACACCAAAGAGAAATGACCTGACTGAATTTATTTGGAACCTAATGTTGCATTAGTGTAACCAATACAAAACATTCCTATGACATACTATCAAAGAGTTAAAAAGGAATTGCACACCTCAACAGCCAAACACACAACCGCATTTTAGAAAAACAAATTACTATATTTCATATGCTGCACTTCTACAGCCCCTTCCATCCAATGATCAAACAGCACTTTACATTAATTAAGCCTCACAACACCCATATGTACAAATTATTATCCCCTTGTACAGATGGGGAAACGGAGGTACACAGCAGTTAAACTATAAGCCCAAGATCACATAGCAAGAGATCTTGGAATAGAACTTTTGACTCCCAGTGATGTGTTTTAGCCACAAGACCATCCTTAAGTCTCCTTCCCGCTGATGGCTTTTGAACTAGCTTTAAAAGATCCAGTGAGACACAGTGAGAGGAGGAGTGATAGATAACTAGATTAGATAGCTAGAGGCAATAAAAGTGATTAGAAACATGTAGGGGGGTTTCTAAACAGAGAACGATTAAGACTAGAACTATTTTATTTGGAAAGGAGAAAGATGACAACGTTGACGTACATAAAATAATAAATGGTCTGAACAAGGAGAAACCAGATGCCTTTAATAATAGAAGGAGTAGAGGGCACCTGATCGAATTTAAATGCTGATGCCTTTTTTAAATGAGTAAGAGGGTTAGTTTATCTATACATAAACTGTGGCATTTACATCTGTAGTATATTACTGAGGCAAATAGCCTATTAAGATTTTAAAATAATTTAAGGTTTATATGAATCTGCAGTTACACTAGCTGGAATAATATAATAAATGAATTACCACCTAACTCTTACAGAACACTTTTCATCCATAGAGCTCCAAGTGCTTTACATTTTACAGATGGAAAAACTGGGGCACAGAGGGAAAGTAACTTGTCCAAGGTCACAAGCAGAACCAGGAATAGAATCCAGGTATCTTGAGTCCCACAGTCCAGTGCCAGAGCTAGTGGATTACACGGCCCTTTCCCTCAGCTTTTCACAAAATACCTTCTACCTTCTTCCACATGGACCCCTGTATTTGGTACAACCTCCCTGACATCATCCACAAGACCCTACAAGGTCCAGCCAGTCTCATATTTCAGACCATACTGATCACAACTCAGATCAGGAAGAAGTTTCCCTCATTACTATCTTGGCTCATGACACTATAGTGTAAAATAGAGCCACCATGGTAGTATAGAGAAAACCACATTGGCACCTTCTCTCACAAGTGGCACAAGAATCCTTCTCAAATGGAATAAAATCCCTCTCTGTGAGCAGGTTATAACTATGTTTCAACTCAAATGGAAGCTCTTCCTTAAACCACTCTGGTCATCTGGAACTTTGGGGTAGGCAGCATATAGTTCTATACACATTTAAGAGCAAGAGCTAAATTAACAGAGGATTTTAGCCCAGGAATAAACCAGATACATACCAAACTCCACTTTGCACTATGGAGAAATCCTCTCTAAACCTGGAGTCTTCTCCTGTAGCTACCAGCTCTTGCTTGAAGGCATCCAGCCCTATTTATAAATGTCTAATTGGATGATGAGCCTCACCTGCTCTGAGTACTCCAGGTTCAACAGATAACTCAGGCCCAGATCCACAAAGGGATTTAGGTACTACTGCTATACACAAAACACCCACTCAGCTACCACCTAACCCTGTAGTCACCTACATGTACTAGGTGCATTTCCCCTGTAAAAGTTCCCTAGACATCTATGTTTCTGCCAGTGACCATGCATACTGCTGCCTCAGGTAAGCATCTGGGCCCCTATTTCACACCTAAGCCCCAGCTCAATCTTTAAACCTGCAGGTGTGCTCAGAGCTTACCTAACTCCACCCAAAATGGGGGAGGAGGCTCAGGAACTCATCTGGGATGTGGGAGATCCCAATTCAGTGCTTAATTTGTAATGAAAGAGGTGCCAGGGCTCAAGCAATTTTTTTACATTCAGAACGGCTGCAGCAAGCCTAGAGGTGCTCAGCCCTAGCAAGTCCCGGCACAAATTAAGCACTGTCCCAATTCACTACTCCCCTCTGCCTGATGAGAAGGGTCTCCCACCTCTCAGGTAAGTGCCCTAGCCACTGGACTATACAATAGTCTAATGTGGGGCTCTCTCAATCTCTTCTGTTGAAGCTATTCAGCTTGGCATTAACTAATTTAATATTAATTGGGCCAGCAAAAGAGCGAGAATGACTCTGTAGTCCAATGGTTGAGATGTTTATCTGAGAGATGGGAAATCCTTGTTCAAATCCCTTCTCCTCAGTGGGCAGAGAGGGAAACTGAAACAGGGTCTCCCACATCCTGGATGAGTACATTAAAACCACTGAGCTAAAGATTATAAGAGAGCACCCCTCTCCAGCCCCCGCTGTGCGTGGAGGTAGGCATGCACATAAGCTGCTTTTGCAAGAAGGGCTGAGGCACCTGACCCAAGGAGAGCATTGCCAGTTGTGGATAGTAAGCAGAGATAAGTGTTTCTCTTCAGCCGGGACTTAAGTACTTAGCTTGGTGACAGGGGTGGGACTTATGACTCCACCCTCTCATTGGTATCTCCCATCAGCTGTCTTATGCAGCTCCATGCCTCTTGTGCTGGCTTTTGTGGATGCCGTTCTCAGACACGTGTCTCTCCCTATGCATAGTATAGGTAGCTTAGGTGCCTAACACAGGGTTTGTGGATTCCAGTGATTTTCAAGGCACCTATAAGTTAGGCATTGCAACACCTAAGTCCCTTTTGAAGTTTGGGTCTCAGCTGTTTTCTCTCACCTCCACAGAACTGAAAGAACTGCCCAGACACACATATTGCTTCTTTTCAGTCCACACAAAACAGAGCCACTAAACTCATTTTCCTTGCTTGCCAATTTGATTGGGTAACTTCCATCTTTGAACCTCTCAGCTGGCTCCCCATTTGCCATTGCATATTTAAATTTTAACAACCCAGAAGGCGCTACATAACTGTCCCCATCCTGATCCTGCTCCCTTGTTAAGCTTCAGGTTGCTCCCTGTCTCCTCTGCCCTGCCAATGTTCACAGCTTTGTTTACCCCTTTCTCAGCTTCTCCCATGCTCACCTCTATGCCTTCTTCCACGTGGCCTCCGATGCTTGGTACAACTTTCCTGACATCATCTAGATTTAAATCCCTCTTAAAAACCCTCTATGCCACGCTGCTTATAGTGAATCAAGCTGCCATATATAAATTAGGCTTCGTCTACCTATTATTGTTCCCCTTTCCTTTTCCTCTTGCCTCTGGTAACTTGTCTGTCTACTTGTTAGTCCAAGAGGTCCTTGGAACAGGGACCATCTGTCTTCACTGTTTGGAAAGTGCCTGGTATATAGTGGGCACATAGCGAGTTAAAGTATGTTTGGAGGCATTCAAGCTTGGTCACTGATAGAGGCAAAATGTCAGATTAGAGATGGATCATTGATCTATTCTGGTAGGACAATTTAAATAAACCTCTAGTTCAATTCACATGGAGAAATAAAGCTGCTCTGACTCTACAATATTGCTTTACCCTAATTTTGAGCTCCTCTAGTAAGCCCTAAAAGTCTTGGCCTCTGAGGATTATCAATATTTTCAATGTCTGCTACTCCTCCCTTCTCTCCCTCCCTGCCTCTGGCAACACTGGTTCCTGAGCAGCAGCAGTTATTATTATTAATTATTTGTTGAGTGCCAGCAGTATGCTCTGCTTCATGCACAACAATGAGAAGGCTTGGGCCCTTCCTCAAAAGAGTTTATAATCTAGTTTTACAAATAAACCAATTCTCACAGAGAGCATGCCAGGTGATCAGCCCAGATCAAAGGGAAGTTCGGGCTGCTGAGGGTTTGGGAGGCTGGGGCAATGGACTTTTTGTTTATATTTCTTGATTAAATCTTTATTCATTTTTACAGAGTAAGATGGAAATGAAAAGAATACAGACAAACCAAAGAAACATCAAATAACATAACCAAGTAATCAACATTAATGTTGTTATATTGCAAGAAAGAAAACAGAAAGAGAAAAGCCTAGAAGAAAATAAAGATCCTATCAGTGGGGCAGATTGCAAACCTCTTGCATTGGTGAGCACATGTTCACCCAAGCAGTCCTCTTTATTTCAGTCGTAGTGCTGATCAGTATTTTTTTTTTTTTTTAACTGTGAAAAATGTAGACAAAAATGTTCCTGTTTTCATCAAATTCTCTTTGAAATTGTTTGGGTTGTTGCCTAAATTAAATTTAAAACCAAAGAATTTTGGGTTTGGGTTATGAAAAATTGTGGTTTTCAGTTTGATGAAAACCCAAAACTTTTATTACAAAAATGGACATTTTTCATGAAAATTTGTTTTGTTAAAGAAAGTATTTTCCATTCACAGAATGGTTTGATGGATAACTTTGACCAGGTCTATTGAGTGAGACTGCTCAGGTGAGTAACTTCTTACCAATATAAGGGGTTCACCATGTGGCCCTGTATATTTATTTTGTGTAACACTTCTTTGTTGAGTAGCCTAGGTTTTACAGGCTTGCACAAAGAAGAATATTTGAAGGCTGTAAACATCCCACGATGAGCTCACAATGCCACATCTTTTGGATTTCATGACAGAAAGCATTCTTTGAAACTTTATAAATAATGTTATTGATAGGAAGGAATTAGCTATGGGACTTAGTGTTACTTCACTGCCTCTCTCCATTTGTACATCACTTAAAACTGACTTACACATAAAACAGTTTGGCCCAGATCTTCAGAGGTATTAGGCACTTCACTCCCATTGATATTAATGAGAGTTAAACATCCAAATACCTTTGAGAATATGGGATTACTTTTGTCAGTAATAACTCCCAAATTTTCAAATAGGTTATCTAGGACAGAGCAACCTAACAACTGTTGGAGAGCTCGACTGATACCTTGAGGTCCTGATCCAAAGTCTACTGAAATCCAAGGGAGTTGGTCAATGGATTACACTTGACTTTGGTTCAACACTTAAAGCCTGAATCAACAAAGAGATTTTGGTGTTGAGACACTCAGTATAACAGTGCCTCACTTTTAGGCACCTGGAGAATCACAGGAACAACACTGATTCACAAAGCCTGAGTTAGGCACCTAGGCAGGGCCGGCTCTACTGTTTTTGCCGCCCCAAGCAGCGCGCCGAATTGCTGCCGCGGACGGTGGGGGCAGTCCGTGTGCCGTTAGGGCAGCACGCGCGTTTCCGCGGCGGCAATTCGGCAGCAGCTTCTGTCTTCAGCCAGAAGACAGAAGCCGCCGAATTGCTGCCGCGGGCAGCTGAACATAGAAGCTGCCACCGAATTGCCACTGCCGCAGAAACGCACGTGCCACCCTAAGGGCACACGGACTGCCCCCGCCGTCTGCGGCGGCAATTCGGCGCGCTGCTTGGGGCAGCAAAAACACACGGACTGCCGCCCCTTGCAGATTGTCACCCCAAGCACCTGCTTGGAATGCTGGTGCCTGGAGCTGGCCCTGCACCTAGGCTCCCTATACAATGAATGGGGAGAGAAAGGCACTGTAGAACATGGTCCACAAAGCCATGCTAGGCAGGGAGCCACCTACACTGGTCAATGGGAGATGCCAAGGTGAGGGTGAATCCTAAGCTCTATCCCTCTCACAGAGCTAGGCACCTAAGTCCAGGCTGCAGAGAGATGCCTATTTCTGCTAGCTATCGATGAACCAGGTGAAGATAGATGTTACTTCACATAAATCACACACAGGGCCCAATCTGGTAGGTGTGCCCAGAGGCTGCCTAGTACCACACAAAATGGGGGCTATGTGTGTGGGGAAGGTACAGGATTTCCCTCAACCTTTAGCCTAGAGGTTAGGGTACTCACCTGGGATAAGGGAAACCACTCTGCAAAGGGATCTGAAGAGGGATTAACCACCTCTTCTTAGGTGAGTGCTCTGACCACAGGACTATTCTGATGCAGGTCTTAATCTCTGTTATTGAAGTTGTTCCACTTTAATTAAATATTAATTGGGCCAGAGAAAGAGTGAATGACTCTATAGCCACTTGGTTAGGGTAGTGCCCTGAGAGATGTCAGATCCTTGGTCAAATGCTTTCTCCTCATCAGGGCGAGGGGGCACTTGAACAAGTGGTCTTCCATAGTCTGGGTGAGAGCTCTAACCACTAGGCTAAACATTATAAGGAAAAGCCTTATAACCAGGCCCAACTGACCAGGGGCTGCTTGGTTTCAGTGGGTACTGCCCAGTATATGATTAAACAAGTGCCTTCTGGCAGATATCTGAACCTATCATGAATTTCATAAAGACACCAAGCTTTGAATTTAGCAGACAGGCATGTTTTGCTGTATGGTGACTAGAGCTGATCCAATAATGGTAATGATTTTTCAAGGAAGTTTTCAAATTAATTTTCATTCCACAGATTTAAAAAAGGACTGATTTTCCATTTATTCAAAATATTTCACAATTTTTAAAAATCAAATTTAATTTTGTCCCCCCCCCGTGTTTTTTAATCCCAATTTTTCCTTTTCCCTGCTTTCCTCTTTTTTCCCCCATTTGGCCACTGACAATTAGGGGAGAGAAGAGGAAAAAAGGAAAGATCAAGACCCAATTTTTTTTAAACGGTGGGTTTAAAAAAAAAAATGGGAAAAGAACACAATTTTTTGAAAAAAGTCTCTTTGCAATGACAAACTTTACATTTGAAAAATGTTGATCATTTTAATAGTGACAAATCATTAAGACAGATGCTTTGCAGATGTGTTGCATCAGAAAGGTACTTGGAATTAATGTATCTAAGTCAACTGCACTGAAAGTTCACTCTAGCATGGGTGTGAGTCACTCCTCTAGTTCAAACACAGCTTCATGTGTTCACTTAAGGGTCCCATTCTCTCATAATCGTAAACTTGAAGTTACTTCCTGATTTACACTAGTGAAAGTAAAGTTAGACTGAGGGCCAAAGATGCTAATACTGGAACTGGTGGTTGGTACTGAACTGAATGGAGAACCAAGATCAAGAGGGAATGACTGAAAAGACCAGGTTTGAGACTCAGACTGAAAGAGCCACTTGATTGTCACAATTCTGGATATAAGCGAGAATCCCCTTCCCCATCACATGGAGGTGATTATGCATTGCAGTTTTAATTTAGTTTTTAAAAGCCCCTATCCAAAAGGTGTATTAATTCCCATTCAAGTTTGTTCAGTATAGTGGGGAGGAAAGACCAAGAGGCATGGAAGAATCTGTCAGCATTTAGAGTTTTCTCCTTCATAACAGACTTGAACTGCACACGCATCACCTATCTACAGCTGCATTTCCAATAATGTGCTAACCATCTCTAGCTCCTAACTTTTGCTGTCAACTGGAGTATCCATATGAACAGTATTCAGAAAAAGGATATTAGGTGAGCTATTTATTCTGCATTGGCTCACAGCAACTGAACAGGCATCAAAAGCAAATTTGGGTCAATCTGATATGGAGCGTTAATTGATTTTTGAATCAAAAGCATGATTAAAATTCATATTACAAAACCTAAACATGTTAGTATGTTTGTTAGTGTTGTATTAGCATACATCATATATGCAAAACTGGCTTATGACATTCATAAGCTTGCCTTTTAATTTTTTTCAGGTATCAGTTTAAAAAAGGAACCAGTTACAGCTCTCTCTCTCTCTCTATATATATATATATATAGACACACACACACACTCATATTACCAGAGAAGTAGAGCAATGAATGTTACTTATAAATTGCACAAACAGCAAAGCAGATAAAATTAAAATAAAACGATGATGTGCATTTTATCTGTTTTTCTTCCAAACTGCAAAAGTGAGATTATATTCTACAGAAAGTAGGACAATAGAAATATATATTTTAATATAGTAAGGCAAATTAATTCTTGGTGCAACAGCATAGAAGTCAATGGAATTATCTTAGAGCTTAGTTTTACCCAATTGTAAAGATAACAAAATAAAATGCAGACCAACAGAAAAGATTTATTAAATTAAGAATTATGTTTTGTGAAAAACAACACTCCCCTCCCTCCTTAAATTTGTTTCCTGGAAGGAGATCCAACTTGGCTATACTGCAGCTGCACACCAGGGATCCAAAATAAGGCATCTTTGCAGATAGTCACTTCTGATTGGCATCTGGGAGCAGAGCAGTTGCACACATTGCAAGTGAGGCAGTGTTGTTTACTGGATTGAGCATGAAACTGGGACCTAGGACTTCATTTGTTTTAAAAACTAGCTCTGCCACTGTATGCAGTGTTGTTGTGGCTGTCAGTCCCAGGATATTAGAAATACCCCATGGGTGAGGCAATATCTTTTATGAATTTATTGAACCAACTTCGTGTTGGTGAGAGACACAAGCTTTCAAGCTCCACAGAGCTCTCCCTCAGAGTGGTTACAGGCAAGCCACATACATTCCATGGGCCTGATTCTGTTCTCTCTTACAACAGTTTTATAAGTATCCATTGACTTCAGATAAGTTACTCCTGATTTACATGGCATAAAGCCTTCTGTATCCGTTTTCTGACCTTACAAAAGTGTTAATCACTGATTAATTATCAAGCCCTTGAAGATGTAAAATGCTACATAAGTGCTGAGTATGATTATTAAGGAAGTTTATTAGATTAACTGATTGTTAGCTTCATGAAATTTGAAACTTTCCATTATATTTTGGTGATGCCATGTTGTATCTACTAATATACAATAGTGACAAAAAATTAATAGTGAAGGCATTAGTCAAAACCCAAATGCATGTATTTTGCAATATCATGACACATTTTCTAAAGCAGTAAGGATGGAAAAGGACAAAAACATCACTCCTGTCCTTTCTAGCTCATTTGAAATGCTGTCAGAGTGTGAGTGGTAGCTATGATATTCTTGTAATTGTGAAAGATTCTGATTTTAAATCATACGCCCAGATGTGTTATGATCGGTGGGTATTTCCCTTCACATTACATTTTCTGCATACATAAACTCATCCTAATCCTATCAATGAGGATGTGTATGCGGGTCATTTGCATGTTGCATTTCCTTTGTGAATGAAATGAGCAGGCATTTTTGTACCCAATAAAGTCATTTAATTTTTCATTTCTGCATGAGTAAGATTTTTAATGAATGGAAGTCTTGATCTTGCAAAATAATTTGTTCCCCATTTCCTCCACGCTAAAACACAAGGTTTCATCCAGTGAAACCTAAGTGTTACTTCTGAGAAACCAAGAACAAAAGCAACACTAGACCTGAGCAATTAGTTCATTTTAAAAACAAACAAAACATCCCAATTTTTGAATCATGCTGATACAAAAAACTGGAACAGAAAATAAAAAGTCTTGATAGCAAAAGTAGTCCTAAAGTTTCAAATGTTTATAGTAGAACACAGTAATTTGTCTTTTCAAAAAGTACTTACAAAAATCCACTAAGAACCACTACTAAACTTTTACTTCTAATTTGGCCCCATTCAAAACTGAATGTCAAATCAGAGGGGATTGAGCACTGAGTGGGCATCTGAATCTGATTTAAATCGAGGTAACTCTGCTGGAGTCAATGGTTACACCATTTTAAACTGGCAAGAGATTAGAATCTGTCCCACTAATCCCACTCTATCATTTACATGCTAAGGGGCCTCTGGCAAATCACTGAACTAATTTGTATCTCAGTTTCTCCACCTGTAAAATGGTGATAATTCTTGCTTACATTACATGGAGGTTGTGAGAATTAGTTAGTTTGTAAGGTATTTTGAATATGCAAATTGGTAAATGTGCTGTTATTTTCATCACCTAACCTTACTTAATACTCAGCTCTTTACTCACTTTAATATTTCAATATTTTTCCCTTAACAACCATGAATCAAAACCTGGGATCCTTATTTGTAGACTGCAGTGGGAGTTTTACCTGAGTAAAGATTAAGCAACACTAAGAAATTTAGGATTTGGGACTGACATTTCTTAGAACAAAGATATTTCATTCATAGATATTAAATCACTTTTCCCTTTTCAAATCTCTTAAAATCAATGCCTAACACAGGTTCTCAAACTGGGGGTCATGACGACCCCCTCAGGGGGTTGCAAGATTATTACATGGGGGGTTGCAAGCTAGCTGCCTCCACCCACAAACCCCTTTGCCTCCAGCATTTATAATAGTGTTAAATATAAAAAAGTGTTTTAATTTATGGGGGAGGGGAGGGTCGCACTCATAGGTTTGCTGTGTGAAAGGGATCACCAATACAAAAGTTTGAGAACCACTGGCCTAGAATTAGTTCCAATCTAATCAGTTTGTTAGAGCTTAGACAGATGAATGTGCACGTTATCTCACTCATAAGTGCCCAAATGACAAAAGGAGTGTGACTGGAGTCACTGCTTCATTACTGTAATAAAAATACACTAAGTTGATATTGCAGACACAGTTGATGTTATTCAAACACAGAGACTTAAAAGAACTGTAAACACACTAACAATCTTACAGCTATAAGAGGGACCTCTAGTGTGTGCTAGAACATTTCCCTGTTATGCTTCAGGCATAATTAATACACCAAAATCACTGCAGTCATTTTGAATATGTGGTATTAAATTTCACTAAGTGTCTCTCAGAGTGAACTAGTTAAAAATGTCCTCTTAAGTATGTGGTTTACCTAATTAGTATAAATTGAAGATTCATTTTTATGAATCACAAACTTTCCTACATTTGGAAAACTTCTACACTGTTTGGTCACCTTCATTGATATCACACTGTGCAATTACCAAAAATCCAGCAGTGTTATCACTATAATAACTGCTAATTGTTTACATTCAAGTAGCAGTTGGAGTTGGGATCAAGATTGCATGCTGGCTAAAACTATCTAGTGAACTAATAGCACCATCTTACATCATAACAAAATATAAACAGATTTCCCTTCAACTATGAATCAAGAATAGCATATATAAAATATTAACTTAGAAATGGCTGAAATAGCTTTGCAACTTGTTTAATAAAAAGGGGTAGATAAAATGTTTAGTTTTAAGCTACATACTCTAATAGCAGTTTACTAGTTAAAGGGGACTATTTAAAGAAAACTCATTTGTTTTTTTCACACATTCAGAGATGTTTCTGGTATATTTGGATATTTTTTTCCTTTTCCTCTTTTGCTTAAAAACATGAGGTCTCTTCAAAAGTCTACTGCTGAGAAGGTAAAAGCATTTTGCTCGTTTTTAATTTGCTAAAACAATCCAAGCATGCTTGGTACCCAGAGGGTATTCTCAAATAAACTTGTATCTAGCTGCCAGCTTAGTTGATTGAAAACAGAAGGGGAACATTTCTTAAAGAACGAGTATGTTAAACCGTCCTCTCTCTACCGCGAAGGGGGAGGGAAGCCCACACACTCACAAGATTTATTTGAATGTGGCTACTTTGCAGTATCCAGCAGACTAAGCGCGCTGCGAGTGCAGCAGGATTTTGCACCCCAAGACAAGCCAGGGCGCCAAAGCCCCAGGGATACCGGACAGTTCCTGGGCGCGGCTGCCCCCCAACCTCTCCAAGCAGCAACAGCCCCCCTGCAATTCGCGGTAACTCAGCAGGTTGCCTCCGCCCCAGCCGCTCGGGGCTGTCGGAAGAGGCTTTGGCAGGACAATGGCTACGTGCTCGGCAGGGGCCCCGCGCCCAGACGCAGGGGCCCGGGGCACGTGCCGCAGAGCGGCATCAGCTGCTCGGCGAGAGGAGCTCAGCTTTGCCCTGGCCCCGCGGCAGCGCCGAGCGGGGCTTTCCGAGCTCCAGCAGGTTTCTCCCCGCAGGCAAAGCACCGCGCGCCGCTGCCCGCGGGGCACCCCCCACAGTGGCGGCGAGGGAGCGCAGGCCCGCGAGGAGCCGAGCCCGGCCCGGCGGGAAGGGAGCGAGCCCAGCCCCGACCATTACCTGCCGCTCCCTCCCGCCCCGCGCCGCCCAGGGGGACAAGGGGGCCCGGGCCGCATGTGCAGGGAGCGGCGGGGGGTCCCCGAGCGCCCGCGGGGGCAGGGGAAGCGAGCTGCTGCACCGCCCGCACAATGGCGCCGCGCCCGCCAGCACGGGCAGCCGCGGAACAATGCGAGCCCGGCCGGGCCCGCCTAGCCCCCGGCCGCGCTCAGGGGAGCCGCTTCCTCCCCCCGCGGACACACACACGCGCGCGCGCACCCCGGGAGCCGGTTTGGCAATGCGCAAGGGAGAGCAAACGGCTGCAGGAAGCCGGGGCTGCAGCCGCCGCGGCGAGCTCGCAGGCAGGGCTGGGCGGGAACGGGGGGGGAGACGCAGAGGGAAAATCCCGCTGCATCTCCCTCCCCCGCCGCCCAGTCCGTTCCTGCACGCTCACAGCGGAGCTCGCATCCCCCTGGCCCAGCGAACTAGAGGTGGGAGATTTGCCAGCCCCGTGTCTCTCTCCCTCTCTGTGGCTATAGGAGGGTGCAGCGCTCTCCCATTGCCTGGCACATGCGTAAAAGCGAGTTGCGCCCAGAGTCCCAGCCATACCCTCCTTAGCAAATAATAACAATCCCAAACAGTCAGATCTTACCTGAAACATTGAAGCCACAAAGTCTCCCTCTCGCTCTCTCGCTCTTCTCTCCCCAAGTCCTTTTTCCTTTTTTCCTCCCCACTTCCGATATTTCTCTCTCCCAGCAGCGATCTGCTCTCCTCGCTACACCAGAGAGAAATGCAATAGCTTGGCTAAGGTAGACAGAACAAAATACAGAGAATAGTTGCTCCAGGGCTTTGAAACCCCTCAAGGCAAGGATCAGGATACAATTAGCTCATGTCTCTACCTCTAGTCTAAATCAATCTCCACAATAAAAGTTAAATTAAATTAACTGATCACACGGGCATAACATTGATCTCCTTCAAAATGTGCATATATAGATAGATAGATATATCATTTAAATTTTTTTCAGGTTTTTTTTTTTGGTGGAAAAAAGAGTCTCATTCCAGCCTCCAACTTGCGTTTTACTCTCCTCTTGCACAGAAAAGCTGATTTTAATCGTTGTGATTAGTTTTGATGTAACGTTTCCGCGGGCGATTTCTGCAAATGGATGGAGTGTTTCTTTGCCAGAAGAGGGAAAAGCAGCAGATGATGATAATTATAAGGATTGTTGGTTGTTTCTTTTTATTATTATTATTTGTATTTAGATTTGCCTCTTCACTTTCCCAAGTTGACCTGACATTGCCGTTGCACTAAGGTCGCACAACTTGTTGATTAGGATCACCTCCCGGTTTGATCAAGGGATATGTGATAATTTGGCAATGGAGCAACACATTTTCTGTTCCCGTGGCTATATAACTTCCCAAATGACGTGTATAAAAATAAGCACATGGAGTCTGCTTTGCCCCAATCAAGTCTGAATCAATGCCTGGGGGTAATACACAAACTCATTTCAAATGCTCAACCATGCAGAATTGCAAAAAGATTGAAGGAGTTTCACTGCATTTTTTTAAACAGCGAAATTAAAATAAAACAAAATCCATGTAAGCAAATTCAGGAATTTACCATTTAGATTCATATGACACTGCTCACAAACGCTGCTAACTTTCTTTCTCCAATTAACCATTTAAAATGGAACCCTTCATTTACTTCACTAGTGAGTTTGTCATCCCTCTTTCTCTGAAGAAAGCTAAACCAGGATGACTGAAATAATGTTAACATCCATTACTTGATGGGGGTTAGTTTATTGCTACCTCCTTAACCTAGACACCCCACTATTTTACACAGAGTAGCTTTGAACAAAGCCATATGTAGTCATATTAATTCCTTTTTAGTTACAATGGGATATTTTGTCAGAAACCCATTGGTCACCTCCCATTAGTGTCACATCCTTGCAGTATACTTTTTGAAACGGTATGTTTCTGAGCACTTCACAGTCCATTAATTCAAAGACTTTGCTGACATTTCTTATGAAAAAGACCAGGCTGTAAAGCCAAAGATGCTCAATAAACTCTTGTATGGAACCAGACATGTCCAGCAAATGCCTGCAATTGGCTTTTAATTTTTTTATGCTTTAAAATGTAAATAAAATTAAAACCATCTCTTTTTCCTTAAGGCAATTGCTGCAATACACACAAAAATAAGGAATGACTAATTCGCTTCCTAAACACTTTCAACAAAATCAATTCATTTTTTGGAATGGTAGTGGATAACAACTTGGCAAGATTTCCCACAAGGAATCAGACCATTTTCCAAATACTTTGTCATTACAATATTTAAGACACACATGCCTACAGACTAACTAATTGGGCGTAATTGACTACAATCAAAGAGAAAAAACTTTGTTGAAGTGACCAGGCATCCTAACTATCCTAAGAAATACTCAGTACAGTGAAATTCCTGGCTAGTTCAGTTACATTTTCAAATTAAACCTTCCACTACCTTCCTAATTATTAATACTATTAAAGAAAAACTCCATTCTACAATACCATTTCCCATATGGGTTTGTGAAATCTGGGTATTGTAAATTCTAGTGATGTTATACATGGTCAGGTTTCAGCTTTGGTAGTTTAGTCATTTTCAAGAAACCAAAGATCGGTTTATATTCTGAAAGAATCTTCTGTCTCTGTCTATAAAATATAATAAACTAAATTTTAAAGTCTGCCATTCACCAAATGGCATGTTAAAGGGACACTGCGCGAAGTGTGATAGACCTACATTCTGACCTTTTTTATGTTACTTTGTGTCTTTTTGCAGATTCTTTATGGTTCTTTATGTGTATCTATTTTAAATAACTCAGTGCTCTCATTCTAATAAATAAATAAATAAAGCAGTGCCAGCAGCCTGGCACTCATTATCAACGTGCATAATGGAGGGGGGAAAATTCAGTAAAGAAACAAATTTAAATCTTAAACTTGCAAATGGTTATAAACAAAGGCAAGGAAAAAAACAATATTCTTAAAAAGTTATGAAAAACACCTTCACGCCGTTATTTTACCCTCAGTAGAAACTTTATCAAATGATGTCAATGCTTGATAAGAAAAATACGTTTTCTTAAGAAGCAAGAGCAATATAGTTATTGCATCCAGAAGGCTCATTTGGTAACACTTTCAGCTCTGAGTCAGAAAATCATAGGTCTCACATCAGGACTTGAATTCATACCCAAAGTTGACACTCCAGTGCAGTACCAGTGGTGGTGGTGTTTCTTGCTAGAAATGTCATCCTTTCAGTCAGATGAGGGACCAGCTTTTTGGCTGTAAGTTGTAAGTTTTTTGGGGCAGGGACTGTCATTTCCTGTATGCCAGTGCAACCTAGTATTATTGGGTTCAAACTTGGTTCTCACCTCTATGTGCTACCACAAATGTTAAATAAATAAAATCTACATAGCCCAGGTGAAAGAGGGGACTACTCTGATTCACATCAGAGAGGGATTTAACCTGACATATGAAAATGAGGTCCCTAAGGTCTCTAAATGGTCGTTCAGATTAAAGTTAAAAATGCCATAGTGCTTTGCTTTCCAAAAAAAGAACAGAAGAAAAATCCCCAGTGTTCTGGTTATCGTACTGCTCCCTCCGGTCACAGCTTCTAATGTCCATGGCTCTATGAAACTATTGCTAAGAACATAGAGCCAAAATGATTGATCCCTGGTGTGATTTTGTTGGAGATCTAGGCCTATATTACTGAAATCAGTAGAATCTCATGAGGGATGAATTGGACCCATAACAGTTGCCACATATCTCTCTCCAAGTTATTGTGTTGCCACTGTTTAACTTTATTAACTGCTTGGGGATATTTTGCATACAGAGGGCAGCAGGTGAAACCAAATTCTATTCTATTTTATTTGGGCAAATTTTTAAAATAAGTTTACATAAAACTATATTGTGAATTATGAATATTTTACTGAAGCTGAATAGCAACATTAATGAGCTCAGTATTTGATTTCTGAACTTGTGCTCAAACCATCACCTGTTTGTAATTAGCCTCTAGAAAACTACAATGGTTTTTCTATATAATTGTCAATGTTAACCGTGTGGAAAATTGCAGCTTTTTGAAGAGGCAAGTCTTCTAAAGGCTGCAGATCATATGTGTCCGCTTACCCGAGGGCATTATTTTTGATTGAACTGTAATCCTGTCTGGAAACAAGTACAGAGGCCATTCTCAGGAAGGCCCTCATGTCAATTTGACCTTATTTTCAAAGTTTTCCACAACAGTTACATAACTGCCATACCTGTTGTAATCTCAGATTAAAAAAATACATAGCAGCTAAAAGCAGAAATAAAAGCTAGCAACAGTTGCATGTATTGGCCATTCCATATGGGATGGATTTTTTGAAGAAACAATCAGAAAGGAATTTAAGTAGTGTTTTGAGACAGGAGATTTATGGATATGGTTCCTCCATATTCATTATTCCCTCATGAATGATTGAAATATGCATTGGTGTGCTTCAGCTGCAAAATTTCAATACAGTACTTTAAGAAATAGATTTCCATGGTTATATTTTTTGCAAAACTGGTTTGTAATTAAGTAGTGTGAGCCATAAAAAAAGAGCATTGAGAAAAAAAGCCTCTGCTCAAAAGTCCATCAAAAGGAGGTGGGTAAGCTTGTACAGCAGCATCTTCCACTACCCTGACCCTGTAGAGGCCTGTACATCCCAACTTCACGCAATTATGACTACGGCTACGATTTAGTCATGGGTATTTTTAGTAAAAGTCCTGGATAGGTCATGGGCAATAAACAAAAATTCACGGCCCGTGACCTGTCCATGGCTGCCGGAGGAGCAGCTGGTGTGGCTGTCCCGGGGGCCAGCCACCTTGCCCCCTTCAGAAGTCACGGAGGTTGTGGACAGTCAAGGAATCTGTGACTTGCGCGATCTCTGTGACAGACACGGAGCCCTAATTATGGCTCAGCAGTTCTGGAAAGTATGGAACTTGAGTAGTGATGCTCTCCACAGGCTCAACCCTTCAGACCTTCTCTATATCAGGTAACACTGTCATATTCTGCATGGCAAACAGCCACAGAGAAGGAAGAGGCACAGGCATGAATGTTCTAGCCCTTTTTGGCTGCCCTGAGACCTCTAGAATATCACAGGAGATCTTGGAATATCCACAGGTTGGGAAGGCCACAACTGTTTATTGTCTTTTCACCATAACATGAATCACCAGAATCTGTGGCATTAAAGTGGTTGAGTTTTCTACCCAACTTTGACCTTCCTTCAGAATTTTTGATGGGTGTACGCTATGCTACTGATTTAATGAAGAAATTGTTGCTTATGTTGTCATAGCAGGTAAAGCTTATTTAACTCTTCATGGTAGATACCATGGTATGATAACACCTCCTCATAATTATGGGTTAAATCATACTCTTCTCTAGAAAAACATCAGCATAACTCAGGGAGTTCCATGCAGTCCATCACATGGAATTTCTGACATTCCTGACAAACATTTAAGACACTTCATTAAGTGCCCCAAAAGCCACTATCCCACAATTGAGTAATAAGGCTATATATTGGTTAAAAAACTGACCTGGTTCAGAAGGGAAATGAAGACAGCTATAAAAAATTATAATACATGGAAGAAAAGGGAAATTAATAGTAATGAATATAAATCAGAAACTAAGAACTGTAGAAAATTGATAAGGGAAGCAAAGGTACACAAAAAAAATCTACAGCCAGCAAAGTTAAGGACAATAAGGACTTTTTTTAAAGGTATATTAGAAGCAAAATGATCTTAACAATAGTATTCATCCAAATGGACTGTAGAATAGAAGTATCAATAATCAAACAGGTATGTTTCTAGTGGACTCCCACAAGTATCAGTTTTTGGTCCTATGCTATTTAACATTTTAGTAATAACCTGGAAGAAAACAAAATCATCAATAAAGTTTGCAGATGATACAAAAATTGGGGGACTGGTAAATAATGAAAAGGACAGGTCACTAATACAGAGTGATGTGGATCACCTGGTAAGTTGGGAACAAGAAAACAATATGCATTTTTGGGGGGAGGGTAATGGTGGATAATCAGCTGAACATAAGCTACCAGTGTGATGTTGTGGCCAAAAGGGCTAATGCAATCCTTAAATGCACAAACATGGGAATCTTGAGCAGAGGTAGAGAGGTTATTTTACCTCTGTATTTGGCACTGGTGCAACTGCTGCTGGAATCCTGTGTCTAGTTCTGGTGTCCACAATTCAAGAAGGATGGTGATAAATTGGAGAGAGTTTAGAGAATGATTAAAGGATTGAAAAATGTGTCTTATAGTGATGGACTCAAAGAGCTCAACCTATTTAGTTTAACAATGAGAATGTTAACAGATGACTTGATTACAGTCTTGAGTACCTTCACCGGGAACCAATATTTAATAATGGTCTCTTCAATCTGTAGAGAAATGTATAACACAATCCAATGGCTGGAAGTTGAAGCTACGCAAATTCCAATTGCAAATAAGGCGTAACTTTTTAACGGTTAGAGTAATTAATCATTGGAAGAATTTACCAAGGATCAAGGTAGATTCTCCATCACTGACAATTTTTCAATCAAGATTGGCTGTTTTTCAAAAAGATCTGCTCTAGGATTTATTTTGGGGAAGTTCTATGGCCTGTGTTATACAGGACGTCAGACTAGATGATCACAATGGTCCCTTCTGGCCTTGGAATCTGTGAACCCTTGAGGGGAAAGTGTTTGTAGGCCCATGGAGAGGACAGGGGGCAGAGATTCCCAACTGTGTGGGTGACCCAAGGACCATAGAGAAATTCCACAGGAAGCCTCTCTCTGCTGCTCCTCCTAGCGCTTGGTATGTTATGGAGCCATGGGGAAGTATTTTAAATTTTCCCAGTTTTCAGAACTTTCAGACCCACAAATCCCATTGACATCAATGGGAGCTGCAGGTGCTGTGCACCTTTGAAAATCAGGCCATTTATAATTCACATGCCTAAATATGGATTTAGAAAGCTAACTTTAAGCGCCCAAGTTTGAGAATGTTGACCATGGTGTTATTGGCACCTATCTGCACCTGTGCCCTACCCCAGCCTAACTAGAAGTTGATGCTTGAAATAATATAATTAACTGTGGGAAATTCCCTGCATTTTCTGGGGACTGTTATAGAGAGCTGGTATTTCCTAGTTCCAGACTCCTTCAGCCAGCCATTCTTCTGGAAAGCCATATAGGCCCAATTACCCAGTGTTCACAAAGAGGAGCCTTCTGAAGACAAATGGGGGACAATGCCTCCTTATTTCAAGTTCCTTTGTAGTTACTAAGGGTGGGATCCACAAAGGTACTTATGACCCAAAGTCCTGTTTTTAGGTGCCACTGCAATCCATAGAACTCCTGCTCAGCTGCCACCTTACCCTGTAAGCTCCTAAACTGATTTAGCACCTACGTTTTTGCAGTAAAAGTTTCTTAGATGCCTCTGTTCCTGTCTCTGATCGTGTGCACTGCAGCCTCACTCTAGGCACCTGGGGTACCTATCTCCTGCCTAAGCCCCAGAGTGATCCACATATTAGGGGAAAGAGAGGCATTCAGCCACCTAAATCACATGTGGGCCCTGATCTGGTAGGTGGGCTCAGAGGTCACCTAACTCCACATAAAACAGTCCAGCAGGAGGCCCACCTCCCTTATAACCTCTAGCCCAGTGGTTATGTTACTCACTTGGGATATGAGAGACTACCCCGTCCCCCCCCTCTCTCCCCCCCCCAATTCAAGTCCTCCTCTGCCTGAGGAGAAGGAATTTGAACAGGCATCTGCCCCATCTCAGGTGACTGCCCTAGCCACTGGACTATGGAACATTCTTATGAGGGGGAGGGGTCTCCCTCAATCTCTTCTGTTGAAGTTGAATTAAAAAAATTGAATCATTAAATATTAATCGGGCCAGAGAGTTACAATGACTCTATAGCCCTTTGTTTAGGGAACCCACCTGAGAGGTAGGTAGTCCCTCTTCATATCCCTTCTCCTCAGGCAGAGATGGGACTTGCGCTGAGGGTCTCACATCCCAGATGAGCACCCTACCCTCTGAGGTAAAGTTTAAGAGAGGACGTCCTCCCCGCAGCTGCTTTATGTGAAACAATGCAGCTCCTGGGCACATCTACCAGATCAGGCACTGTTACCTGCACAAAATTATGTGTTACCCACACTGTAGGGCACCCATCTTTACCCTTTCATGGGCTCAAGGCGTAATCCTGTTAACTGTTAGGAACTTGGCAAGGGCGGGGGTGCCTAAGGCTCCAGGTATAAGGCACCCAACTTTATCCTAAATTTGTTGCCTGAACACTCTAGGACATCCCACCTCTACCTAATTCCTGGGGCTCAAGGTGTAACTCGGTTGATTTAGGCACCCCCACCCTTTCCGAGTCCTAGGGCTCTGGGGGAAAGGCACCTACCCGTACCCACTTCCTAGGGCTCAGGTACACCCTTACCCCATTCCTACGTTCCCCAAGCTACATGTCCGATGAGGACGGTTACCAGTCCTACTGCACCATCTGCTGCCAGCAGCACCCAGGAGGACCAGAACTGATCCCCTCAGCTCGTTGCTGGGGAGCAGGAGAGCAGAGTTGCAGCGGAAGGGGTGGATGACGACAGTTAGCAGTCCTACTGCACCGTCTGCTGCAAAGGCAAGGAGCTGCTGCTGTGTAGCAATGCCAGGTGCTTCTGTGTTGAATGCTTGGAGGTCCGGGTAGGGCAAGGTACCTCGGCCAAGGCAAAATAGCAAGAGTCCTGGAACTGTGTGGCAGGGCAGGGGTAAAACTCCCTTTAAAGCCCTGCCAAAATGCTACTACAGCCTACTCTCTGGGTAGTAGGCCAGGTGTAGAGATGCAGGTACTCAGCAGGGAGCCCAGCTGCAAGCCCTAACGAGGGCTGGCTCAGATGAACATGCTGGGCTAAGTAGTGACAGCTGGGCTGGGGCAGGAGAGGGCTATAAAAGCCCTGGGCAAACCTCAGTGAGGAAGCTAGCCTGGGAGGAGACAGGAGGGCAGTATCTCTGTCTCCTTGCCAACAAAGAAGCCTCAAGGGCCAGGAGACCCTGGGGAGGGTCTGTGGGGCACTAACTGTTGGGGGATCTGGGAGCTGCACAAGCACTGTAAATAAAGACACTTGAGTGATCCTGCAAAGGAAAGCGTGGAAGACTCTTTATTACACCAGCCTCAACACAGGGTGCAGGCACAAAAGAGGGAGAGCCTGCTCAGGACCCTGTGACAAGCTGTTACATGTGTCAACCACAGAAGTGCTATGGGGTGTTACAGCGCCGACCAGACTGGAATGTACGGCTGCAAGACTTCTTCACCAGCGACAAAGGACAGGAATATGATGCACCTAAAATCAAAAAAGGCCCACACATTTCCCAGAGTCACTACCCTTGATAACAGAATGTCAATGATTGCATTGGCTACTTGAATCACAGCAGCCTTCACAGTAGACTTGCTCACAACAGCAGCGGTGACGGTGAGCTGAGCAGGCTCCATGCTTGCCGTGGTATGGTGTCTGCACGGGTAACTCAGGAAAAAAGGCGCAAAACGATTGTCTGCCATTGCTTTCACAGAGGGAGGGGCGACAGACGACATGTACCCAAAACCACTCGCGACAATGTTTTTGCCCCATCAGGCATTGGGAGCTTAACCCAGAATTCCAATGGGCGGCGGAGACTGCGGGAACTGTGGGATAGCTACCCACTGTGCACCACTCCATAAGTAGATGCTAGTCACGGTAGTGAGGACGGTAGTGTGGACATACGCAATTGACTGTATAAAATCGATTTCTAAAAATCAACTTCTATAAAATCGACCTAATTTCGTAGTGTAGACATACCCTGAGACGCCTGACTCAGGCTTCATGGATCACAGGGCTATTCCTGTGATTTTTCTAGGTGCTTAAAAGTCAGGCATCGCAATGCTCCACATCCCATTGCCTAAGTCCCATTGTGGAGCCGGGCCTATAAGCCTATTAGGGCCTGATCCTGTGAGGTACTCAAAGGATTGGGCATTTAAGAATGGTCAGTCAATCAGATTAACAGATTAAAGGCCAGATCCAAAGCACATTGAAATCAGTGCATGTATTATAGTGAATCTCATGCTTTAAAAATTGATCTTAGATTGTTCCAGTTTATCTGCTTGGCTGTTCTAATTAGAGGCTACATGGAGACACAGAGGTGTGTGTGTGAGATGTTTGGGGAGAGTAAAATAAAAATCATTGTTAGTTTTTGATATTTCATATTTCAGGACTTTCCAACAAACTACACAGTATCTGAAGATAGAACTATTTGCAGCACAATCTGCCTCATTCGCAGTTCATCTAGTTATAGAACTATTCAGCTTTGCTTCGCTGTCCTATTGCCTGAACCAAAACTGTTCATGAGAATCCCTATAATACAATAGAGTACCTTCAGGGCACCATATAAATTTATGTAAGTGTATCTCTTTGTGCCTCCTTTGGGTGTCAGAACCTCTCGTCTTTGCTAACCATAAAAAGTACTCCCTTAGCATGCCTCTATACATACAGAGTATGACTACAGATTTATTTGTTTTTAAAAGAAAAAGAACCTACATTAAAAAAAGATTTAAAACCACCTGTTCTCCAAAATTTATCACACCTATATCATGCGTCATCAAAATAAAATACATATTGAGACTATAGGTATATTGTAAACCTTTTCCAGCAAGCATGAGACATTAGAACAATGAACATTGAAGGCTGGGATTTGAAGTATGAACCCCAGCCAAACGTCTTTTGATTCACTTGAGAAAACAGTAGAGTACAAAAGAGAACAGAGTAAGAAAGCTGTAGAATTTCAATCCAGATCTAGATTTAGAATGTTCCAAAATTGGGGCGGGGGGGCACAGAGCTCTGATTTTGGGGGGGAGGGGGGGGTGAAGTGGGAGGTCCTTCACCTGTTATAAAAATAGGGACAATTTGCAGAATTTGGATCTGGAGTTGGATTTTGAGTATCTGCAAAGTTCAGAGATGTTCAGCTTCAGGGTTCTAGTTTTACAAATAACTATAGTGTACTTTTATTGAGGGAAGACCCATGAGTTTTGGAATATCACATGTATAATTCCAGACTCAATTTTCCCAGCTAAGATTGATTTTTGTAGATAATGTGTATCTTTAAAGAGATCTTGTAAGGGATACCCATTGCACAGAACCTTCTGCTGAAGGAGGAAAGGCTATCTGTAATATTTACTATCCACAAGGCTGACTTTTGTACTGTAGTTATATTTGGACAAGGGAAACCTAGGGGCTGCTAGCATTACGTTCTTCATTAAAGTTGAGTATGAGAATGGGAAAGCTATCACTAAGAACCTTTCTCCCTCTTTGCATGAAGAGGGATCCAGGGAACATGGTTATATCTTTCTGTATGGAAATGTCTGAAGAACTCCCTGTTTTAGCTGACTAAATTTCTATCCCGGACATCTTACAAAAAACAGACTTTGGGATGGATTCTGGTCTCACAGCAGTTTGATCCTACAGTAACTTCAATAGACTTATGCCAACATAACTAGGAGCAGAATGAGGCCATTCATGTTTATACAAAAGGTGAGTAATGTGCCAGGGTTTAAGCACAGTGGGCTTGATTCTGGGTGACACATGTAAAGCGAGCACTGCAGCTGCAGTTCTATGGGTAATTCTCATGTAATTGTGGCACCTTAGAGACAAACAAATTTATTTGGGCATAAGCTTTCGTGGGCTAGAGCCCACTTCATCAGCTTATGCCCAGATAAATTTGTTAGTCTCTAAGGTGCCACAAGGAGGACTCATTGTTTTTGCGGATACAGACTAACACGGCTACCACTGTGAAACCTCTCATATAATTAAGTATCAGGGGGTAGCCATGTTAGTCTGTATCCACAAAAACAACAAGAAGTCCGGTGGCACCTTAAAGACTAACAGATTTATTTGGGCATGAGCTTTTGTGGGTAAAAAAACCCCACTTCTTCAGATGCAATTGACACTCAGTTACACCTTCCTAATGCTCCACGAGTTGGTTTTTACACCAGAAATGCACAAGTGCTGACAGATAATGGTAAGAAAGAGCCAAAGGTGTGGGCCTTACAGCCATGGCCCTTTTTTCACTTATTCATCCCCGTAGCAACAGCAGCAGCTCTCCAAAGGTATTTTAATCTGCTGCTCCTGTCATTACTGCTAGGGGAACATGAAGAGCATCACAAGGGTAAGAAGGATTTCATGGGCTCAATGTGAAAATAGTTGCTGTCATTTCCTAAGGCAAAGGTTGAATAATTTTGGAGCTGAAAAATGCCAATCTGGAAAGCTCTTCCTTCCATGCCCCAGGCACAGGCTGCACTGGTGCAATACTCCTATGTTAGCCGCAAAGCGACCCTTCCCACTCCCGACAAGCACTGGCCCTACTCAGCTGCTTTGTTTTTTAATCTCTCCAATCTCTGGTGAACAAATCCTGAGTGACCTCTCCAAGCAAATGTGTTGGGTGTGAGGGATTATCCATAGAGGAAAAGACAGACAGATTGCCATTTCCACGCTCTGTATGCTAGCCATACAGTTGAATAAAAAAGGCAATACAGGAACAGCAGCATGAATGGGACATCTCACCAGGGGACAGCAGCAAAAGGGCATTGTTTCATGCTTCTACTGAGTGTTGTCAGTAAACACCAGTTTTACACTTGTGATTACAGCAGACTTCTGGCTCCTCTGGTTTTCCAGCAGCCGTTACATCGCCTCTACTCAGATATCTACCTAAAGAACAAGAGCATTGTGAAATTCTGCTAGTGTTGTCCCCTTCTGGCTCAGCTACACTCTTTTTTGGAGTTGACAGCACACAGCTCTTCTTCAGCCCACCTTCTGTGCTCCCGAGTCACCACCTTGGGACAGAGCCCTCACTCCCAGCCTACTTCCCTAGAATCCTTACAGATTCCACTTCAGTTCAGAGCCTTCCCCAGGAGCCCAGCTTGCTCCCTGTGCTTCCTCAGAACACATCCCCCGCAGCACAGTTACTGCTCTCCTGCAGCTCTTTCCCTCAGGCAAGTTTCCACTGTGCCTTTTGTCTCTCCTCTGTTTTCAGATAGCTCCCACCTGCCCCTTCATGACTTGCTCAGGCTCTGCCCCTCCAGGCCTTTGAGTCACCTGATTGCCTTACCTCTAGAGCTCAGGTGCTCTCTTTCAAGCCCAACTAGGAGTCAGCTGACGAGTCACAAGGGCACGGGCCTCTTCTCGCTTAGAGGGCTAGTGCCACCCTCTGACAGGGAGGATCAGGTCAGCAGTCTTCCAAGCACTGTATACACATTAACCAATTGAGTCACAAAAACTCCTCTACACAGAGTCAGATAAATTACACAACTTGGCCAAAGACACAGGCTCTTTATGGAACGAGTCTATAGACCAGAAAAAATAAAATTAAAACTCAAGAGTTCCTGGCTCCCAGGCCAGTTTTTACAACATAAGATCATGCCTTTCTTGAATCATCTTTTGTTAGGGACCTCATCAAGAGCTTTAAAAAAAATCCACAAAAGTTATCTAACTAGGCTATACACCTGGAGCTGACTTAACTTTGTGGAAAGCGCTTGAATATTTGCCAACTTTCAGTTAGAAACAACCTATGTTTCATACAGGCCTGGATCCACAAAAGTATCAACTCCTGTTTTTAGACACTACTGGATCCACAAAACCCCCTCTCAGCTGCTGCCAAACTCTGTGGATGTCTAAACTCACTCGACATCCAAGTTTTTGCAATAAAAGTTCCCGAGGCCCCTATGTTTCTGCCTTTGGGCATGCGCACTGCTGCCTCCTTGTAAGCTTGGGGACGCCTATCTCCTGCTTAAGCCCCAGAGCAATTCATGAATTGGGAGAAGATAGGCAGCTCTCTGCCTAACTTGCACATGGGGCCCTATCTGGTAGGCAAGATCAGATGCTGCATAACTCCATGCAAAAAAGGGCAGGGGGAATGGGAAGAAGAGTTCCTTTAGTCCAGTGGTTTGGGCACCTACCTGCGATGTGGGATACAAATCCGCCCTCTGCCTACTCAGAAGAAGGGATTTAAACAGGAATATGCCATGTTACAAGTGAGGGTCCTAAACACTGGACTATAGAGTGAATCTCATATTTTTTCTGGCCCAATTCATATTTTATTATTCAATTATTGAATTAAAGTGTAACAACTTCAATAAGAGAGACTTAGGGAGCCCCACAGCAGAATATTCCACAGCTCAGTGGTTAGAGCATTCACCTAAAAGATGGGAGATCCCCGTTTAAATCCTTTTCCTCATCAGACAGAGAGGGAAACTTAAACTTGGTGTTTCCTGCATCCCAGGTGAGTACCCTAACCACTGGCCTAAAGATTATAAGGGAGGGCCTTCTTCCTCCTCCCCTATTTTGTGTAGAGTTAGGTGGTTTCTGAGCACATCTATTAGCATGGATTGCTAGTAGAGATAGGCATCTTCCTGAAGCCCAGATTTAGGTGCCTAGCTCTGTGAGAAGGGCGGGGCTTATGACACATCATTGTAGTTGGCATCCCCCATCAGTAGGCTTGGAAGGATTAGATTTTTTTTGGTGAATGTCGATTTCACTGTACACACAAGATGAGGAAAAAATATTTCCATCGATAATAATTGACATTTACAGAGAAGCAAAGTAAGAAAAATGCTGCTATTCTATTAGGGTTGGATTTAAGGATATTTACTTTTCATATTTTGACATGTGATGTTGGCAATTTGTGTTTTAATGGTTATAAAGCTTTTAACATTTTGAATCTTAATGTCTGTCATTAAATAATTACTGTCTGACCCCCTTGATTATGTGCTATTAGAGTGTGTTACTTGCAAAATAGTGTGCAATCATGTAATTAAAGACTTCTGTTCTATTTTGTTTAGGTTCTTATACTATGCCCTCCACCATGGTATCTGAGCACCGTTGTATCTTAATGCAAAGGGGCAGAGTTAAGGTTATGCACGCAGCTTTAACTTTAGGCTTTCCTGACTTTTAAGTGATTAAATGTGCAACTTGAATATTCTCTTAATGGAGGATTTTTCCTATTGAATCGCCTAGGCTTTTTTAAAAGACGGAAATGGGGAAAAAAATAAAACATTAAAAAACAGCACTTTCCAGGACTTCAAAGCTCTGTGGGTTACTAAAGAATTTCAATAAGATATGTAAATTCCATCATCTGGAACTACTATATGGCTAGATACAATCAGTATGCCTTAGTACGTCTAGAAGAGCGAGCTCCTCTCCCACACACCATAGGAGCTCCACAGATGGCATTTGATGTATTAGCTGGATATCTTTTGACCAGGGTTTCAACTTTTTAAAGAATATTTCCTTAGCCCTGATTAACTTGCAGACTTTTTGCTTTTTATTTTTCATGCGTAAGTACACCAATCATCTGCTCCTCCGAGATGGTGCTCTGAAATAGCTGGAAGCCGATTCCACGGAACTTACGTTCTTTATTTAGCCCTTCAGACTGCTAATTTCCTCAGAGTTTTAAAGTTTGCACTTTAAAAGTTTTTCTTCATTTATTCGCATACCAAACCTACTTACACTGTGAGCATTCTTCCCCAGTGGAGCATCCATACTCAACTTCTGTACTTAGGCAATGATTCAGTAAAGCACTTAAGCATATGCTTAAATCTCATTGTCTTCAGTGGGATTTAAGCATGTGCCTTAATCCTGAGGACTAAATTCTGTGTATTATTATTACATCAGATTAAGTCAAGGGTCACCTCCTCTCCTCTAGGAGTTAAAACTTGCCAGTTGAAAAATGAGTCATTTATCGCATTATTATTATAACAAGTATTTTCTTGGACACACTTTACATGGTATAAATTGAGACCAATTAACACTCTCAGGTATAGCCAGCAAACACAGTCCATCCCCCCAGCAGCACAATGACTTAAAGGACAGAGACAGGGAAAAACCTAGCCTGTAGGCTAAATGCCAGGGATTCCAGAGCTCACAGCTAGTGGAAAGTCTGGACAAAGATGTATCGATTAACTGGTTCTCTAAACTGTACTAGGACATACTAGCCAACAAGCTAAAATGGGGTAGCTAAAATCATGTTAGTAGTTGTTAGTATTGTCACATCAGATTTTGAAGATTCTATAGTTTCTTAACCTACTACCTGTCTTATTGTTACTTGATACTGGGGTTTGCAGTATACTCCTACACTTAGATCTGCAAATCTGGCACAGGGATTCCTAGGTAAATAAATTCCATCACCTTGGTCTTTCGATAGTTTCTATGTTCTTCATGTTTGATTTAATTCCTCCATTTCTGTGACCTAACTAAAATGATGCCAAACCCATTGGTTTTGGTTTGCATAGCTTTGAGTTTGCTGAGTTGTGTTTTGAGGGAATCTAAAAACTCAGGTTAAACTGTGCAAACCCTTAACAAGTTTTGCTGAAATTGACACAACTTGCTGTGACACTCAAGCCCACAAATCAGTCACGGGCCTAGCCAGGCCTGCTACCCTCTTCCGACTTCATTGGGGTGGGAATTGCCAGCTGGCTCACAGGTGCTTCCTAATAATAATAATGATGATAATTCTTGGCACTTCTACTGGTGAGGCCTAAGCTGGAGTACTGTGTCCAGCTCTGGGTGCTACACTTTAGGAAAGATATGGTGAAATAGGAGAGAGCAGAGAGGTGCTGGGGCTCAAGGAATTTTTTTACTTTCATAACTGACACAACAAGCCCAGAGGTGCCAGGGTTATGAACTGCCAAGCCTAGAGGTGCCACTGGGGCTCAGCCCTGGCACAAATCGAGCCCTGGGAGAGAGTCCAGAGGAGAGCAATACAAATAACACAAGGTTTAGAAAAACTTGACCTATGAGGAAAGGTTAAAAAAAATTAAGGCATGTTTAGACTTGAAAAAAAGAAGACTGAGTGGAGGACCTGATAACAAAATCTTCAAATATGTTAAGGGCTGTTATAAAGGGGATGGTGATCAGTTGTTCTCCATGTCCATTGAAGGTAGGACAAGAAGTAATGCACTTAATCTGCAACTAGGGAAATTTAGGTTAGATATTAGAAAAATCTTTCTAACTATAAGGGCAGATAGGCTCTGGAATTGCCTTCTAAGGGAGGTTCTGGAATCTCCATCATTGAAAGTTTTTAGGAACATGTTAGACAAACTTGTCAGGGATGGTCTAGGTTTACTTTGTCTTGTCTCAGAACAGGAGGCTGGACTAGATGACCTCTTGTGGTCCCTCCCACCTCTACACTTCTATTAGTCCATGGCACCTTCTATCCAAAGAGCTCAAAATGCTCTGCCAGCATTAATGAATTAAGCATCACACTATCTCCGAGAGACAGATATTACCTGCTATCGGCATTATCCCCATTTTACAGGTGACGTGAGTCAGAACTGACTAAAAGTTGAGTAAAGACATCAGAGGGTAGCCCTAAGGATTTACCATGTGATATAAAAAAGGCAGTACACCTAGTTTATTTTTGATAACTTTATTCAACATCACTTGGTATCCTCTGCTATTCTCTACTTTGGTTTCTTAGGATCATGACAATTAAAACCAAACAAGGCCTGTTAGATAGTGAAGTGCATCCCCTCACAAGAGAGTCTGCAATAGGGGATGGATCTGTTACTAAGCTGACATTGCACTTCGTTTTGGATGGTGTCTCGCTTGTGGAGTTAAAATGCAGCAGGTAGCTGCAGAAGTGTTACTTCTATCCCAGTTCCTTGAGTATTAGGATTTCACCAACTGTGACATCTTCTAGGCGTAAAGGAAAGTTTGTGAAAGCATTGTGAGGACTCATGCAGCAAAAGGCTTAATAAGGTATCAAGAAAACAGCATTAGAAGCCGTGGGGTCAACTGTCCTTTCACTGATGCTTTACTTTCATGAGAGACTATAGATAGCTGTACACTGATGTTTTTGGCATCCTTTTCAATAAAAAGATGAAAGCAAAAGGCAGCTGCTTTGAAAATATTTCAAATGACTGATGCATGATTACTGTCGCTTTAAGGGCTTGATCCTCCAACGTGCTAAATGCCCTCACCTCCCACTGATATCAGTGAGAATTAAAGACACTCAGCATCTCCAGTCAGCAGCTTGCAGGATCAAGCCAAAAATGAGAGAGACTTCCATATTGTGAGATGATATTCCAGTATGCCAGATTTGACCATTCATCTATTTACCTTTCTGATTCCTTGCATTGTTTTCATTGCCCTTTTCCCTAGTGATCGCAGACACTTGTGTTTAAATAGGCGTTCTCTCTCACCTAGCTTTGCCTTCTGCTTGACCATATGAAGTGACAATGCTCGGCTGCTGCTATCACAGTTGTTTCCTTGGCTACATAGGTGTCACATGCACAGGGTTACAAAGTCACTCTAGGATGGAGCAGAAGGAGAAGCTGGCCTGGGAGTGAAAATCTTGCAAGCCTGTTATCTGCAATAATAGCAAGGGAAATAGCAAGGGTACAAGAAACAGATGTTCTTGAATCAATTAGAGATTAGTCAGAATCAGAACCTCTGATCCAAACCCTTTCAATTTTTAGGAGGTGAGAAGTTCATATTTGAACCCCAGGTCTGAACCTTCTTTTCTGGGTTGGATGCAGAATCTCACAAGAAAACTAATGGTGGAAGATGTCATAAAATGGTGGAAACCGCACAATATCTGTTGACTTTGCACAATTTTTGCCTTTTTGGGCCAAAATTTCATGAAGTTTAGGCACCATCAAATCCAAAGCCCTGATTTGGCCTCAGACTGGAACCCCAGCCCTAGCCCTACTCTGAATAACACTCTCTCCATCCATCCCTAGCATTATTTTTTTAGAGGGGGCCATTTTACCCCTCAGCTGGTGTAAATGAATCACACTGTTATGAATTATGCCATGTGATGATCTGGCTCATTGTTGTTTGGCTCTCTTAGAAAGTTCCACTTGGACAGAATTCTTATTTTTTGAAAGAGGAAATCGAATGAATTTATCACAAATCGTTTACAATAGGTGTTTCAATTGTCCACATTGTGAGGAATGGCTGGAGAGTCTGTCAACTGGTTCCTTTGTATTTTAGTCCTCTCTCTTTCTCCCTAGCATGCTTAGCATTGCTGCTTAAAGAAGAAACAGAATAAAAATCTACTATAATCTTCCAGTGGAATCTACTGTACTGCTACTGTACAGCTTTATAATGGAATCTACAATATGATCATAATTCAGTCTTCTTGTGTCCTAAATTTTACGGCACAAAGATTGCTTGGAGGAATAACCCCTTTTGTTTGGCACATTGAAGCCCAGATTGCTATGACTGCAGCTCATGTTTTGTTCATGTATATACATATGTATATATTTTCACTCTCCGCTGTTTTCATTTCTCTTTGAGCAGTGAGGCTTGTGTGTTTGCTTGTTTTAAATTTCTGCAGCAAGAGACTGTAGGAGTTTCTTTTTCTGTTTGTTCCCCCAACTCTTCTTGCAGTTTAACAAGTCAAATACAAAACACGGGGGGAATAAACATCCACACGATGGTACTGTGCCTGATATCGCATCATTGATTGGATATACTGCATTGGAACATCACACAAAAGAGCCTGTAACCAAAAAAACAACAACCCTCAGTTGCCTGAAGCTTTGAGCTTTCAAATTAGGCTAAGAGGTTCCCTTGATAACCAGCAGTGTTGAAGCTTTCAGTATTATTTAGCTGCCCAGATATCAGTAACACTTTTCACTTAGAAAGGCCCGGAGAGCTCTAACACCAATAAGGTAACCCACCTCAACACTTTATGATCAAACAGTATATCTAAAAATCTTCAGTTTACCAAACATAAGTGGGAGCAAATGCTGCTCTCCATACCTCAACACTATCTCAGTCTGTGCAGCCTATTTTGCATCAAAAGATCCATTTGAAAGTAGAGATCCCTTAGAGCTAAATATTCTAAACTGACAGAAGAATTTCTAGTGGCACACCAGCCTTGAGCCATATTTTTATGAGGACATCACTTTCTATTTCTAAGCTTCAGCATGCACTCACGCTTTCTCATTGCTAGGAGCCATGCCACATCAAGTTGCCTCCTTCCCAGCTTTTATGTTTTTTTTTTTTTAATGGCGTCCAGTTTTCTGCCTAAGTTATGGCTATCTTTTTGCTAAATCGCTAGACACCTAAGTGGAGGTGTCACAATGGAGGTGTCACAAGCAAAAAAAAAAAAAGGATTGTGGGACTCAGATTACCATTAAAATATAACTCAGGACAAATCTGATTACTTTTAAAAACAGAGATTTAGGAAATATTAAAAAATTAATAGAGAATATATAGTTCTAAACGGTAGGCTAGAAGGTAAAGGTAGTCAAGGCACAACCTTTCTCCCCAGAACTTACAATTCATAGGCCTGATCCTGCAACACTCCCATACTGATATGAGTAATCTTTACTTGGTCTCACTGACTTCAATGGGACTACACGCATGAGCAAAGGTTTGCAGGATTGACCCTTACGTTATAAACTCCTTGGGGCAGGGACCAGGACTCCTTGTGCATCATGCGCACCACTGAGCACACTACTGGTGCTTACCTAAACAATAATTGTTTTGGTATATGGCTAGAATATGATATGCTGTACTGTCATATTCAACAGAATTCCTTGATTTCATTACAAGAGGAAATATTGCTTTTACAGTAACGAAGCTAGTTTTTCTAATGAAAAGGAACAAGGGTTTTAGCACGTCCCAAGCATTGCGAGGGCGTTAAATTTCTCTAAACAAATGGCATACCAGTTTCAGTCCTAAAAATTCCAAATCCATCAAAGAAAGTAGGAATTTTTTAATGTTAAAAGGAGAAAGATGTGCTGTTATAAATCAGCATCTTAAATGCCTTTATCTATACAGCCTGCAAGACATCTGCAGAACATTCAGCAATTAAATATGCCTCCAGCTGAACAATAATTTTACTGCTTGGTCTGCATATAAATGAGAGTGAGTTAAAGGTGGGTGTTCAAGCTAGTCTCGCTTGCTGTCAATATCCTGTGCCCTAACTGCTCATAGAATCACCCTGAAGTCCGACAAGGCCACTTATAAGGTTTTTTTTTTTTTTTTTAACTTATAGCAGGGAGAAGTGCTAATTGTTCATCATCTTGGATAGCTAATCACTATTGCTGAGGCTAAATACCCACATAGAGTCTGCTAAAGAGCAGTTGTTTGGGAGGACTGGATGGCTCACAGGACAGGAAATGGGCGAGGGTGCAGTCCACCTTCAGGTTCCTAGCTCAGATCATGCCAGGTCAATCTTCTTCTTTCTTGCCACTTTCCTACTTCTATAGCCTTCTTCCAAAACTCATGATTGTAGACCTGGTTGTTGTGCAAATTAGTTTCTCTAAGGTCCACTTATATCCGGTCCATGTACCGAGCCTTTGGCCTCCCTCTTAGCTGTCTTCCATTCACGATCATTGCAAGGGCTACCCTCCCAATATAACTCGTGGGTCTCCACTAGACATGTCCATACCAATGTAGCCTAGCCTCCCTCAACTTGTCTTCAATTGGAGCAACCCGCATTAGGCCCCTCACAACCTCATTTCATTTCCTATCATGGAACGTCCAGCCATTTGATCATCTCAACATCTTAGTGTAAAACAAGCAAGGTCAGCAAATTGGTGCCATCTGATGGCTGCACACATGATGGCTTTTATGAAATGAAATTGTGGTTGCACTCCAGTTTTCAGTGTACTGATGTCCACCCAACTGATGGAACCCTGGTTGACAACTTCAGAAGAAAACCAAAGAACTATGTTTGCACCCCTAAATAAGCTCTTCAGATCAGGCATGGAGCACATTAGTGGGGAAAAGATGCACTGCTTTGGCCCATTCTATTTCATTTCTGAGGACAGAGGACCTTAGTCTCTAGCGGGCCAATGGAATGCTGGTTATAAATAATACTTTGAATTTCTAGGGTGCGTTCTGTGAGAGCATCCCAAAGCATTTTACAAACGTTAAATTATTTAATGAAGCCTTACCACAGTCCTGAGGTGGATAAGTCTTTTTACCCCCATCTCACACATGGGGAAAACTGATGCACAAAGGACTTGCTTCTTGCACCTGAATACAGCATCTTCCACCTACACTAAAGTCACTTAAGATAAAAAGAACAAGTGTTTATCTTTGACTAAAGTTTACACTGTAGGGTCCACAGAGCAACAAAAGCCAAAATCTGCCCTGAACATGAGCACCATTGGTCTCACTTCCAGAGGAGCCCCTCTGTGTATACCTGTGAATAGAATGTAGTCCTTAATGTTAGAAGGCCAGATTCTGCTTGGTGCTGAACACCCTTAACTTCTACTGAATTCAACACCATGCAGGATAGCTGGGTTCAGGAAAGTGTAGGTTTACAGCATGCATCTAAAGAACCAGTAAGAGCCCAATTTTTTAGCCAATGCCACACAAGTCATATCTCACCCATGAAAGGACTATTTACCCTGGGACTGGAATCCAGTGTTAATGGCATGTTTTCGTTGTTGTTGTTGTTGTTTTTTTAAGCACACATCTGTCTTCTTTCAGAAATGTTGTGACAACAAGCAACCTCCCTTTCACTCTCGTTGTTGGTTTTTCTTTTGACTGTTTAGACAGAAGTTGTGAACCTAGCTCAGTGGGTAGGGCACCGAACATATGAACATTCGCCTTCATTTGAAACTGGCTCTGTGTTAGATGCTAAGGGAAGAAGGGATTAGCAGTTGCCTTATAGAACCCAGCCTAGCAGACTTGCTTATCTTGTTAACCATGTAGGCTTATGGGAAGAAGATACAGGATTAACTGGATGTGGTAAATACAGTAAGATAGGCACAGTGCTACCAAAGACAGTCAGCTAGGGCTCATTTCTAGAAGTGTTGTCATATTTAAAGGCTTTTCTGTTTTATAGTTTTTATGACAGGTCTGTAACTACTGTACTTCGGCACTGCTGAGTTTCCTTTTTATCTCTTGGGCTATTCAAGTAGCATGTAATATATGGAGGAGAACAATAATCGCATAGTAAACTACACATAAAAAAGTCATATAATCAATTGCTCTGATGTCATAAAAGTCACAGTCCACTGATCTGATGTCAGAGTGATGGATTGTGATTTTTAATGCCAAATACATGTCATTCTTAATCTGGGTCTAGCAGGGGAGATGGGATGCGGGGAGGAGGAAGAGGGTTATTTTATTTATTTATTTTACTGGAGAAAGGCTGATGATCACATTCTTATCAAGGTAATTGCTTTTAAAACACTTTAAAAATGCATTTGGATAAGTTTACAACAAAAGTCCAAAACTGGCATATTGGAGCAATACCCAAAAATGATTTTAACAGTGTAAATCTAGCTACTTCTGTATGCGTTTGTAAAACATTGGGCCAGATCCAGCAGCTATGCAAATTTACACCCACTGAGGATCTTGTCCAATGTTTCAATTAATAAGATAATTAAAGGCTCAATCATGGTTTTTGCCCCAGGGTAGGGGCAGCACACTGTTGTGCTGCCCAAGGAGCAGACTGGAAGGCAGATTGTCACTTTAATAGTCACAATCTGTCTCCTGGTTTCCACATGCTCTGTAAGGGAAATACCCAGCCTATTCCTGGTGCAGTATTCTTGCCCTGGTGTGAGCACACTGGGGAGAAGTGTGAGGGTGGGAACAGAGCGAAGGTTCCCATCCATCTTTGTGGGGAAGAAGGGAAGGGACATACCACCCCACAGAGGCTAGTCTCATCTCTGCACTGCTATCCACAATCTGGGTGGCCAGCACCAGAGAGGAAGTTATGTCCTTTTACTCCCATGTGTGGTTGCACGAGCTGGGTTATAATCTGGCCCTCAAAGCCAGGGATATCTATACAGTTGTTTGTGTTTGCCCACATTTGAATCCTGATCATACCACAGTGGGTTTGGATTTCTACAGGTCTCATAGCAGTACAACTAGAGCTGGCCAGGAACTATGATTCCTGTCCTGTGGAAAATTCTGAAATGAAAAAGCAAAACAAACAAACAAACTAGTTCAGAAACAGAACAAAAACTTTACATTTAGAAATTCCCCCAGAATAGGAATTCAGATATTTAGTTCAGAAAAAGTCCCTTTCGACCTTGTGAAAACATTTCCGAGGCTCCCTGAGCTGCCTGTAGCCCCAGCAGCCCACCAGGCAGGGAGCCAGGCAGCCCTGTGGGCCCTGACTCTGAAGTAGTCCACTGGAACCGGGGAGCCTGGAAGCCTGGCTGCTGAGGAATGGGGGAGCTGTGAAGCAGGGAATGATTTTCTAATGGAAAAATCAACATTTGCTGTGAAATTTTCCTGCAGAAATTGGATTTTGTGGCAAATGAATTTTCCATTGGAAAATCCTTCCTGTGGAAAGTTCCTGATCAGCTCTAACGACAACAGAATTGGATGACTAACTTAAAAACAATGCAATTGCGGCTACAGAGTTTCTCTTGTAAGACAGTATCTTTACCTGGCAGTCCAGTTTGGTTTGGTTTTGTTGGCACTTGTGAGGCAATTGAGGCATTTGGCAGTGGGGTGGAGATGCAGCTCTTCTTTCGGTCCCACTTTTTGGCATGGTCAGAGATTACTTTAAATGTTTAACAGCGGGACTTGAACTTTTCATTTCCCATCCTTGCAGACAGCTGCCTTTCTGTATCATATACCTGCTGATAGTCAACAATGATGGACAAGCACGTTAGCTGGAGTTTCTGCCAAAACAATCAGCAGTGAAATAGTTAACAGTGTTGGCATTTGAAATGCCATTTTTAGGTTTCAGAGTGAACATGCAACTGGCATGAATGGGGAGAGTTCACAGCTCCCAGAGCTCAGGCCTGGTCTACACTAGGGGTTAGGTCAACATAAGTTGCCAGAGGCGACGCACGTGCGGGGGCATGCTGGGTCACGTTCCCCTCTCCCTCCCCCAGTTTTGCTGCTTGGCTTCTACTGAGCATGCTCACATGGAGTGAGCATGCTCAGTAACACTGCTGAAGCTGGTTGCTCTCACTCTGCTCCCCCACTATCGGCAGGCACGGGTTGTCTCTGTAAGCTGCCTTGTTTCGACCGAGCTGTGGAAGTGTCTTCATTTAAATTTGGCTCCTGCCGTCGTAAATGCCTCTCTACGTCGATTTAGTAACACCACCTCCCCGAGCGGCGTAGGGTTACGGTCGATGTAATTAGGTTGATGCAGTGTCTTTGCTTACCTTGACTGATACTGGCTTTCAGGATCCATCCCACAACACCCCACACTGACAATACAATCGATACAAGCGCTCCTGGTGAGGATGTGCAGTGCCGACACAAGGAGCCCAGTGTGCACACACACACACGTGATTTAATAACTATGTCAGCATACAGCCACCATAAGTTAGGTCGACATAATTTTGTAGTGTAGACATGGCCGCAGACTTTCAGCCTGTCTGTTTTGCAGACAGGACTACACTGGTTTATTTTTGGTTCGTGTTTGGAAGATTTTCTTTACAACCAAGAGGGCTACAAATATTAAGTTATTCTTCAGCAAGTACCACAGCCATAAAATCACTAAATACAGGGTGTTTTGAGTATGAAGGCTCCTACCACTGCATCAGCAACTGTTTGTGAGAGTTTTGCACCTGGCCAGGCTTAAGTCTGGAAAAAAACAACTCGAGTCCCTCTTATTATTCACATTCTTGATAGTCCTGGCTGAACTTAAAATATGATCCTTGTCACAGATAGAGATATTATCAGTTTTCTGCCAGTAGCCTCTCCCTGCCCCCACTCTCTAGCCTGAGTTTTGTTTTCACTCCTCAGGCCAGAAAGGCTGCACATCATAATGATCATCCCTTTGGCTGAGGAAAACTAAACACAATGCCCTCCAGAGCATATCAGGCCAGTTCTCAAGAGGGCCAGAGGGGTCACTGCAGAATAATACAAGGGCTGCTACTCCGCAAAAGGGATTGAGCACAATCCCTTTGCATTCCTAGCTCCTGCCAGCCTGGAAACAAAGGACTGAGTCTGAGACTCTAACGTGGATCCTCCAATTGGTAGCCCATCGTGCCCCCCCTTGGAAAAAGGAAAACACTTTATTCACATCTGGTAATGTGAATCATTTGAGCTTTGAAACTGTGGCTTAGGTTGTCACCAGAAACCACTGATGGAATTACTGCCTTGTATTTCTCTGCAACCCATCCATTATTCAGTGTATTTTCTCCTCCTAGAAGGGGAAGTTGAAGGAGAAATCAAATCAAGGGAGCCATTCCAGGTATTTGTACTAGTGCTTATTTTTCACCATCATTTTTTAAATCTCAACAGTCCTTTCTTTCAGTGTTGAAAGCAGAGTAAGAGAACTCACATTTCATACCCTCAGGCCTGAATAAAAGAATAAAAACAACACAACATTTGCATCTGTTTAACAGTCTCTGTTCTAAGAGTCCCCACACAGAAAAATTGGGGGGAAACAAAATCCCTATATCTCCAGGTTAAATGGAGCTGTTCAGAGATATTTGCAAAGAGCAAAATACAGGGGGGGAAATCATTGTCATAAATGACCTAGGAATTCACAGCCTTATGATTGGAAACACAAAGTCTAAAAAAGGTTGCTTCTCTGCCTACCCCTGATATCAATGAACATCAGCTAAAGGTGGCTGAAGAACCAATTTCATGCATCTACTGTAGAAGGAAATGAACTGAGCCAAGGGCAAAAATAAAATTATACAAATGTTATTATAGACTAGCCTGCTTCTGTCCTAGTTTAATTCAAATTTCAGTGCTGCAGGCTTTGCTGCGGGCAGTAGCCTTCCTGAATAAATCAACATTTGCTTACATCTAAATTATTAGAGAAACATGTGACTTTGTTTATTGTATAAATTATACGCAAGGTTAAAGCATTAACTGTTCAACTGGCTTTTATGCAGCCACACAATCAACCCCCTGCACCCAAAAGAAAAGAAAATCCACCCAAATATTATTTTCAGGGCAAGGCATGTAGGAAAATATCTATAAACAGCACCTGGCTGCAGCATATTCAACAGGAGCACTGCTAAAGGGAGAATTCTAGGACCTTGTTCTCCAGTGCACTGCCCTTTGGGAAGTCATGACCCTTGTGCAAAGCACTGTCATTCTGACTTGGTAGCATTCCACACCTACTATGCATGGGTGTATAAATGACTGCACCAGGGACAAAACAGTGGGGCATGAGGCCTTTAGAGTTTACAGGAGAACACACAAAATAAAACAGTCCTAACCACACTGTTTGAGTTAAGTTATGACAGGCTATCTTCATCAGCTCACAGGCCAACGTAACAAGACTAGGGCCCAATCCTGTAGACACTTACTACCAGCAGTAGCTCTCTTGTTCAGTGAGTCCAGTCTACTCATAGTAGTCCAGTCTACTCATAGTAATAAGCTCTACAACTGGTAGTGGGTGCAAGACTGGGTCCCAAGAATATATCCAATAGTTGCCTGGGTAGTTCGTGCCCTAAACATTCACAGTAGATAGAGCTGAACCCAAGCTGTGATAGTCACTATGAAATGGAGGTAACCCTCTCAACTCTTCAGTTGCATTTCCCAGCCCATAAATCCAGAGTTAAAGAACAAGAGAGGCAACAGGGGAACAATATATGTGGTACCTAGCCAGGGCTCCATCCATCCCCAGTTCTGAAACAGCAGGTGCACTATCCTCATCTTTGCCATACCCATGGCAACCATTGATATAGCCAGAGTCGTAGTCCCAATCTCTGTTAGTGGTCACTCTAAACCTTTTTGTGGTTCATTTTCTATGGCTTCATCCCTCCCTCCTTCCCAGTCTACATAGAGCACTTTGCTTCCTGCTAGAAAAATAGGCCTACTTAAAAAAATATCACTGAACTCTGCAGTAACCATCCAAAACACTGCAGTAATTTTATTGTAAATTGGGGTGTGGGGGATCATTGCTGCAAAGTACTGTAGTGCTCTGTTTTAAATAAGGAATGTAAACAGCTCCCTTCCAAAAACCAGTGCCATCTGATAGACTACATCTTATAGGTACCATGCTTTTGGTTAGAAGTACATGCCAGGTAGCAACTGACCAAATCATCACCACAAAGCTATCAGATGCCACTAGCTAATGGTCTAGGATACGGAATTTAAACATATGTCTAAACTCCTGGGTTTCTACGTTGAAATACTATCAGGATGTGTCTGCAGCCAGACTGTACTGAATATTTTATTTACATTGCATTTCCACTTATAAACTAATATATATGTTCAGTGCTGTTAAAGGGCCATTGAACAGAGCTGTAGAATTTTATATTCAGCAACAGGATGTAATTTCTCTATCAATAAAATTGTTGTTTGTTTTTCTCTGCTCTAGATTATTATGGAAATTTCACAGTTCCTTGGCTACACTGAAGTCTAGTGAAATGAGCAGGCTACTTATGTGGGATATTTTTTTAAACGTCCTGATTCTTTTCTATTTATGTTAATGCTATTTCATGGTAATAGCCAACTATATTTTGCTTTGATACTAGCAAAACCTGCCTGGCTTGAGTAAAGGGAACACTTTTATAATGCTTTTGCAGGGAAGTTGCAACTTATTGAATATATCCCTGAGAAGGAGCATACCCTCACTCCAATAGAGAGGAGACTAAGGAGCTCTCTGGGCTCATTCAGCACTAACCGGGCGTAACTTTCTCTTCCTGGAGGGGAAGAGCTTAAAAGGGGGAAAACTGCCACGGGCCAGGGTGGCAAACAGGAAGAAGACTGCTGTACCTCAGAGACTACTAACCACAGAGACAGATCAGTCAACAGGAAGACAGTTGTAGGCCTCACTGCCCCTGAAACTGCATGGACCAGCTGTAAAGCAGGGTGCCGCGAGAGGAGGGGTTGGAAGTAGACCCCAATTAAAGACACTAGACTAGCTGATAATTGGAGCCCCAAAGAGGTGACCCCAAAAGATTCTGTAAGAGACAGATCATCATTGCCTTTTTTTAATTCTTATTCTGATTCTCCTCTCTCAAGGGAGAGAGCGAGAAAAGGACCTTTCTTTTGTTTGTGTGTTTTATATGGAGAACCTCTTGTGTGCTACGAACAGCGAAAGGACATTATGGGGCTGGGGCTCCCATGATTCCCCCCATAATTCTCAGCAAGACAGCAGTTTTGGAGAAGACCCCATTTCCCCATGGAAGAGGCTGCCCTTCAGTCCAAAACCTGAGAAAGCCTTTTGAATGCAAGTTAATTTTGCTGACTTCATTGTTATTTCTATTCTTGGTAAATGATAACTTGCTGTGTAATTGAGCTATGCTGCAAGGAGCTCTTCTAAGGGGAATTCAAGAAGCACATATTGTTTATATAGCAACCTGTGATTACAAGGTCCTATTAACAAATAATGGGATTGGAATTTCTACTTCACATCCCTTTGAAAAATGTGTCAGACCCATTGAATATCTGAGATCTTCTTTCTTCTAGACTGGGCTCTGCTTTGTAATAACTGGTCTACATTTCCTTGCCTGAAAGTGTGCCAGAGATCTCAGTGGGCTGTGGCCACTGAGCAAGAGCACAATCTTAAATGAAATACTAAAAATGAATTCACCTACAGCCTGAAACGGAAACTCAGATGAACTCTATCTCCATTGCCTGAAATATATATCAAATCCATGAAAGGGAACTAGATGATTGAAAAGGCTCAATGCAGAAAATATAATTAATATTTAGGCATTCCTAACTACAGAGTAAGGCTATATTTGATAGTCATTCAGCTTCATGCCTGCCTTCTGATCATATAGCCCAGACAGGGAAAAAATAAAATCAAGGAAGCCTGCTTCAATTTCCCTGATTGGACATAACCGAGGGGAGTGGGAAGTTTATCCATACATACGCTGAGAAATAGGTTCCTGCTATAGAATCACAGAATCATAAAAGATTAGGGCTGGAAGAGACCTCAGTAGGTCATCTAGTCCAACCCCCTGCTCAAAGCAGGACCAACACCAATCAAATCATCCCTGCCAGGGCTTTGTCAAGCCGGTCCTTAAAACCTCTAAGGATGGAGATTCCACCACCTCCCTAGGTAACCCATTCCAGTGCTTCACCACCCTCCTAGTGAAAGGATTTTTCCTAAATATCCAACCTAGACCTCCCCCACTTCAACTTGAGACCATTGGTTCTTGTTCTGTCATCTGCCACCATTGAGAACAGCCAAGCTCCATCCTCTTTGGAACCCCCCTTCAGGTAGTTGAAGGCTGTGATCAAATCCCCCCTTGCATAGGCACCAACTCCGTGGGTGCTCCGGGGCTGGAGCACCCACGGGGAAAAATTAGTGGGTGCTCTGCACCCACCGGCACCCAAGCTCCCCCCGCCTCACCTCACCTCCTCACCCCCCTGAGCGCACTGTGTCCCCGCTCCTCCACCTACCTCCCAGCGCTTCGCGCTTAGGACTTTCCAGGAGGGAGCGGGGAGGAGCGGGGACGAGGCACGCTCAGAGGAGGAGGTGGGGGAGGGGCGGGGACTTTGGGGAAGGGGTGGAATGGGGGCGGGGAAGGGCGATTCAGGAGCGGGGCCAGGGGCAGGGCTGGGGTCGAGCACCCACTGGGAACAGTGAAAGTCGGCGCCTATGCCCCCTTGTCCTCCTCTTCTGCAGACTAAATAAGCCCAGTTCCCTCAGCCTCTCCTCATAAATCATGTGTTCCTCATAAATCATGTGTTCCAGCCCCCTAATCATTTTCGTTGCCCTCCGCTGGACTCTCTCTAATTTGTCCACATCCTTTCTGTAGTGAGGACCCCAAAACTGGTTGGAATACTCCAGATGTGGCCTCACCAGTGCCAAATAGAGGGGAATAATCACTTCCGTCGATCTGCTGGCAATGCTCCTACTAATGCAGCCCAATATGCCATTAGCCTTCTTGGCAACAAGGGCACATTGTTGACTCATATTCAGCTTCTCCTCCACTGTAATCCCCAGGTCCTTTTCTGCAGAACTGTCTCCAACCTGTAGCAATGCATGGGATTCTTCCATCCTAAGTGCAGGACTCTGCACTTGTCTTTGTTGAACCTCATCAGATTTCTTTTGGTCCAATCCTCCAATTTGTCTAGGTCACTCTGGACTCTATCCCACCCTCCAGTGTATCTACCTCTCCCCCCATCTTAGTGTCATCCACGAACTTGCTGCAATCCCTCCCATCATCCAGATCATTAATGAAGATGTTGAACAAAACCGGCCCCTGGGGCACTCCACTTGATACCGGCTGCCAACCAGACATCGACCCATTGATCACTACCTGTTGAGCCCGACGATCTAGCCAGCTTTCTATCCACCTTATAGTCCATTCATCCAATCCATACTTTTTTAACTTGCTGGCAAGAATACTGTGGAAGACCATATCAAAAGCTTTGCTAAAGTCAAGATATATCACGTCCACTGCTTTCCCCGGATCCACAGAGCCAGTTATCTCATCATAGAAGGCAATCAGGTTGGTCAGGCATGACTTACCCTGTTGAATCCATGTTGACTGTTCCTGATCACCTCTCTCTCCTCCAAGTGCTTCAAAATGGATTTCTTGAGGACCTGCTCCATGATTTTTCCAGGGACTAAGGTGAGACTGTAGATATGGATGGCAGGAGAATTCCATGGCAATTGTGTAAGAAATGGCCCGTGCTGGACCAAATTAATCTCTGGTGTAACTCCACTGTATCAGTGGCATTACATCTGGGATAAATTTGGCCAGCCGATGTCTTTCTTTACCTGGAAAATTTTCCTCATCTGCCTGGCAAGACTAGCAATGGAGATCAGCTGGAAGGCCTGGTTTAACTGTAAGCAAAGACATTTTCTCTCTCCTGGCTGACCTCCTCCAGCAGATAGTTTTAAATAGCTTCTCCCCAGCTGACAAAGTAAAATACAGGCAAGCAAACCAAAACAAAGATCAAAGGCCTACTCCATCTATCCATGTAGTTATTTATAAGGTCACCCATAACTGTGTTGTCTGAGCACCTACATCTCCTCAACAAATAGGGACAAGTTCTCTAGTGGCAAGAGACTAGGGTGTTTCCCCACATGCCATCAAAATAGGGTTCCAATTTTTCACTATTTGGAATTTTCCTCCATTACTGTGGATCATTGTGGAGGTTAAGGGAAGGAAGAAATTAGCTGAGCAAAAGGTTTTGACTGAATTTGCTTAAACTTTTGGCCTGCTCCTGTGCTCCAGCTTATGATCAAAGGCTGAAACACTTATTTTGGAATAAGAAAGTGGTTTGACCCAGTACTTAAGTCTTTAAGCACCAGGCTCATGCATAAGGGTCCAGAAAGTTGACAGAGACAAAACCACTATTTCAGGACCCAGATTAGACATGTTTTACATTTACAAAAAAATAATGCATGAAATGCAAAATTTTCACATAAAACACAGCATTTCATGGTTTGCCTTTTGCTTCCTTGTGATTTGTACAGGGCTTTAATTATCATGCATATGAAAACAATAACTCAGTGCCACCAGCATTAAGAAAACAAAGCACAACATTGTACGTTAAGTGAGTAGTTCACTAAACAACTTTCGCCAGACAGATTCTAGTGGCTATGGGCCCAGATCCTCAAAAGTACTTAGGTGCCTAACTCCCATTGAAATCAATAGGAATTAGGAGCCTAAATATTTTTGTGGATGTGAGTCTAAGGTCTATATCTAGACAATTGGATATAGATCTAAATATTCTGGTCCCTGGAAAGGAGTATCAACCAGAGTGTGAATCTGCTCACTCTCTGGTTTGTACTACCCCTGTTTTGCAGATTTTCAGTTCATCAAAATAATTCAGGCCAAATGCTGGCTGTGTATTTTGCTCCTGTTCAGGAGACAGCACTGGGAAATGCAGACAATACTATATCAGCAGTTCAACTTTCACCAAAATCCACTGTCTTACCAATGCAAGACGCAACCATGCTGATAGTACATCTTCCGAACCCAGCCTGCAACCTTTGGCTTGACTCCAAAGCAGCTGGCTCAACAAGCCTTGGATTTCTGCCCAAACTGCTCATGTTCACCAGAAATGAGCTGTACCTGCCAGTAGTGTGTGTGTGTATGTGTGTGTGTGTGGGGGGGTGACAGAGTGAGGGCAGTGGCTTCAGCAGATGTTACTGAGCGTGCTCAGTTCATAGGAGCATGCTCAGTAGAAGCCAAGCAGCAAATCAGGGGGGGGGGGGAAGGGCGTGACCCCACATGCCTCACCCCCACACATCATCTCTGATGTTCATCCTCCACTGTCTAATTCCAGTAATTTAAAGGTTTATGTTTTATAAACTCTGTGGATGACAAAAGCTATTGAAGAAATGCAGTGCCAACTTGTGCAATTTTATCCCAAATCTTGCAATATTTGGTGCTTTTTCTTAAACCCCCAGCTCTTGGACTCAAGTGAATATGTGAGATTCTTGGCTTTCATGTTAAAAAAAAAAAGTTTCTAGCTCTTATGGTTGCAGAAAAAAAGCTTGAAAATACAAACTCTATGCACCTTAAAGGCTCAGAAACCAGAAGGCAAATAAAAATAATCTCTTTAAAAAAAATCACATGAGTTTTAAGCCAATCTAATGATTTGGGGGGCCTGAATCATGACTTTTGAACACTTGGACTTGACAGTACCATAAATAACAATGTATAGATATCGACAACCATAGAGTATTCAGTGGTAGGCCTGAACCCGAAGCTCAGATCTTAACATCACCAAGCTCTAAGAAAGTTCAGTTGGGATTTGAACTTTGCAGCTGGTTGCTACTTCTAAAATGGGCTGACCCAAAAAAATACACCCAAAACCTGAACTTTGGGGCACTTTGGCTCCTGAGCCGAGTTTTTAAGACTCTGGGTCCATCTCTAGTGTTAATGTGAAACCAGGTAAAACTTGGCTGTTTCAGCTGAGTTTTGTTTTGATGTTTGGATTCATTTGAACCTGAAACTCCAAGTGAAACTGGAGAGGGATCCCTGTAAATCCTTATTGGCATTAAGGGTTTTAGTGCATTTGCTTTGGTTTTAACCCTAGAATGCACTGAAGCCCTTTGTGCCAATAAGGATTTACAGGGATCCCCTGGGTCTGATGTCTTCATAATAGTGCACATGTGAGGTCTCTATCAACAGCCAGTAATGCACTTGTTGTCCTAATCATTGTGAGATGTATGTATGGATGATATTTAAGGAGTTATGTATCTATACTGAAAACTATGTTCTTACGAAATGGGAGTTCAGACAGATCATCATTAGGTGGCAAACAGGTTCTGTTCAGGCAGGGGGTAGTAGATGCATAACTCTGGCTGTGTATTGTGTGGCTTACAATGCAAGTCTATTTGCATTACTGAGCCTGTTGCTAATGAAGAGATTGTGAATTCACATGAGATAAGATCTGCAGGAAAAAACAAAAACAAAAGGGGGGCGAGGAAGTGTCCTGTTTACCAGTAAAGACAATAGATTTTGGGGGTATTTTTTACTGGGCATACCGAGTGACACCTGAAATGCTCGTTGAGGATACCAACTCTCAGCATGTGCTGTTTTATGAAAAGAGGGTCAGCACCAACCTGGCTGGAAAATGCTGCGTAGACTTTGGGTGAGATGAACTGCATTAAACAAGAAGGTATCTTGTTAATTAAGTCTAGGCCAGTGATATTCAGGAGCCAAATTAGCAATCAACATTACCCAAAAGAACCACAGTAGTGTGAATTCATTGTTTCATTTACTATATATTCATATTTAAACAATATGATAGGGTAAATATTTAGCTATATAAATATTTCCAGTCTCACAGCAAAATGACTGACCAAGTATTAATATTTTATCAACTACAATTGTAGTGACAGAAATCATAATGTTATTTAAGCCATGCTTATTCAGAGTAATGTGTTATCCAAACTTCAAATGATGATCCTTACCTGCGTGGCTGTCAGTTAGATATGGAGCACTCCTTCTCTGAAACAAGTGCTGTGAAGTTGGGCTCTATGCTGGAGACAGCAGTTCAAAGGCACTCTTTTGTGTGTTGTGGTTAACAACATAGTAAACACATCTGGATTGGTTAATAACTTAGATTGGTTAATATATATATGGAGATATACCTATCTCATAGAACTGGAAGGGACCCTAAAAAGTCATTGAGTCCAGCCCCCTGCCTTCACTAGCAGGACCAAGTACTGATTTTTGACCCAGATCCCTAAGTGGCCCCCTCAAGGATTGAACTCACAACCCTAGGTTTAGCAGGCCAATGCTCAAACTACTGAGCTATCCCTCCCCCCACAGAGTGTTTTAATATCATGAGCTATGAAGAGCCGTAGGAGACACATTAATAGCCACTTGGGGCTCCTGGGCCTCGGTCTGAGTATCACTGGTCTAGGCTTTAGAAGGCACATTATGATTTTCTTTTACATGCAACCATTTGTTTCTAATACTTTGACTTGCTACTTCTCTAATCCCTATACTTTGTTAGCCCCCTAACTCACACAATCAACCGTTATGTAAACGTTTACTTGTTTTCACTAATAACATCTCTAAGTGATGTGTGCTAAATGAAGTGGTGATCTGAAGGAAAACTGTAAGCTGGGATGCACTGCCTCTTTGGGAGCAGCTAATCTGTGAATTCTGTGAGTGTCCAGTGGACCAGAGGCCGGACACTCCAGAGAGAAGGTCAGAGGGCTAGGAGGGGAGTGCTTGTGTTGTCTGGGCCTATTGGAGTTGGGGAGCTGAACCCTGGCAGGCACAGACAAGGGTTCCTCACCCTAAGGGCAAGTGGTAGCGAGGTGCCTGGGTACCCCTGGGAAGAGTCACACCCTGTGACACTGAACTACTGACTATCCGCTTAGTAAAAAACCAGACAGCTTCCTAAACGTTACCGCAACATAAAGTTTGCAATAGCTTATTGTTATCTGGTTATTTCATTGTAGTTGCAAATGTAATTTAAAATGTAGGTGAGACTAACACTTCTCCGCTTCCACTTACTTTCAAACGTCACCTGCGATGTGTTTTACGTGGTCAATAACAGAACCAAAAGCCACATACCTCTAACAAGACACCTAGGCCTAGCTGCTCAAAGATACGGGAGCATTGATTTCAATGGGAGGTAGGCACCTACATGTGTTTGAGGATCTTCAGAGATCATTTCTAAGGCCGGAGTGCTCATTTCTACTCAGGTTCTTGTACACAGCTCTGATGGCACGACAAAGACTTAAAAGTGGAATTGATACCAGTATACCTGAAAAGCAGACCCAAGATATCTTGAGGTGGGTAGTACAAGCTTACTTTGTGATCCCAGGCAAGTATTTTAAATCTCTCTGTGCCTCAATTCCCCATTTGTAAAAGAGGGTAATAATAATTTCTTATCTCACCAGGGTGTTGTGGGGCTAAATTCATTATCGGAGGTGCTCAGATACAAAAGTGATGAACACCTTAGAAAAGTCTGTACGTAAATATTCAAGTTAACTCTAGGTATGCCAACTTTTGCTTCTCCTAATTTACACAAACAGTCACTCATGGCAAAACGTATGTTTAAAAAACACACATGGCAACAAAGGATAGAACCTCTGCTTGATAATCTTGTTGAAAACTCAATCAGGCTCAGAAAACAAGCTAAAAATAAAACTATGATCTGCTTGCAAGACCCCTGGCACTTTCAGGTAGATAATGTATTCTTCAATTTGTCTCCAGCAGTCTTGTGCAGTATTTCTGTGTGACAATACTAGAAAATGCCTTCCATCCTAGAGGCACATGCACTTCAGTGGTGAAGTTTTGATTTGGAATGGGCCCACAACCTAACTTCCCTTATTGTGCCCACAAGTTCGTAGGGTCACTTACGTGTAGATGTGGTGGCTGGCATTGAGATATCCAGATCGTGCCCAGACACCAGGCAGTTAAACATACGAACGACATCAGTTTGTACCCAAACACAATTGCAGATGTGAAATTGAAGCTGTCATTAATGTGGCCACAATTTGCAGGTGCAGAAAGGGAGCTTGGATTTCAAAATCTAGCCCCTAACTCACACAGTCAACTGGAGGGATCTCCTTACTTCTCAGTATAGATTGAATAGCAGAGTGCTGTACTGGAGGTCTCTTCTGTTGCACTGGGTGCACTAACTGCGTTTCCTTGGGGACTTCCAACCAATTAATGATCAGGCCTGACTTTTCCTAGTTGTGAGATCTGATAGGACAATGTCTTAAAGCGATAGGATTGAAGGGAAAAATTATTGTTTGGGTTCTATAATGATCCACTCTTAATGTTTGACCTCCCTTTCCCCCTGAACTAAAACTATGCACATTTACAATTGAATTAATGTTGCTGTATTCTAGGTCCTTTTCACCACTATTGAAACTGGAGATGGGCCTGAATCAGAACTACAGAGGCAAAGCATCTTGAATTTAGGAACATCATCTACTTGATGCATTAGAAACACAGATGATAGATTAGGGAAAGTTTGAATCCAGATCCAGGTTCAAATCCAACCTCTAGACATAATCAATGCTGAAAAGTGCAAATCTGAACTTTGCTGTTCAGGCCCATCTCTAGCTGTAAGAACTGTGGGAGAGGGAAGATACTGTACCCTTTGGTGGCATGAGAAGGCCAAAATTTGGGGACTTGGCCTAACTTCCGTTCTTGTGCCCTTCCACTGCTCTGTGAAATAACATGATAATAATAATTTTGGCCTTTATAACCTACAGTACCATGACTAATGCATGAATCCAGAGCTCCTGCTTCCCATGTCCCTACTCTAATCATGACATCATTCTGCCTTCTAACCTTCCCCAAAGGCTGCACGTTGGGATGCTACTGCTCTGGAGAGAGCAGGAAGGGGTTACGTGAGAGAGCCTTAAGGTGCTCCCTCCCCACACGGTGCGTGAACGTGCTATATCCGGTAGCAGAACTGAATATTTTCAGAATCAAAGAACAACACAGAGCCTGCACTTTTGGCTGTCTGTAAAAGAAAGTGCTGGCCCCAAGCCCTGGCAGCTGGAATGCAGAAATGCAAACTGAAAGGAACAAAAGCTTGCCTCCTTTCTCTTCCCTTTATCTGTTTATTCAGTTAGTTAATCTGGTCTGTGGGCGGTGTCTATTCTGAGTCAACCCCAAGCTACTGTAACCTTTAATAAGACAGGAGCAATAGCTATGCACTATGGACGCTTATTACACAGCCAACACCAGACTACTAGTATGCTTTTTAAAAAGATGGATGCAGACTAACAATTTACAGGGTACACAAGAATATAGCTCAAATCACAACAGGGTTGACTCAGCCATCCATCCTTTCAGGGTCAATGCATTGAGTGACATGGAGTTTACTGTGTGTGGGTCGTGCAGCTCAGACCTTTAAAAGAGAGGTCACGGCCCTTTTCCAGAAGTGGAGGGCTGCCTGAACATCTTAGACTAACACTTCTTTTTCTTTTGCTGTTATACAGTGTGCTGCCCTCCATGCCAAAGGTTACCATGGTGCTCTGTGTATACAGTGTATTAAGGGCTTCAGGAAGCCCTTACATTAAAAAAAATTATTGTTGCCCTGCATTTGCAAATCATTGTGGTAGATGCACTAGTAAGAGCTGCTGCTGAGCTTCCTGGCTCTCAGCTCTCAGCTCCACCCTGAGCAGATCCCCTACCACTAGGAAACCTGAGACTTATGAACTTGAAAAGAAGAGAGCAAATGAATCCATATATACACACACATCCCTTTTAAAATCAGAATCCTTCCAAAGGAGAGAAATACAGGGGTTCCGCTGCATTGGGCACTATTAAGGAGACTGCTAGGGACATTTTCTCAGCAGGCAATGACTCCAATGACCATGTTGCTTTTGAGAGCTAAATTGGTGGCGTAACTGAGTATTTCCAGCATTGGTTTCCTGCTTCTCTTTAGGTAGCCGGGCTCAGCACTAATCTCAGGGATGGCAGTGGCGGCATATATTCCAGTGGCTTTCTTCTTGACAGTTAAAGGGCTAATGACGTAAGGCCCAGCACAGCCAGTCATGTCAGATTTCTCTAAGACGTGTAGTGTATGTGAGGCCGGTAAGCCAAGTGCCAGCCCTGGCCGAAGCCTAGACATCAGCTGAGAACTGGCAAACTCACAGCTGGAAGCCAGGCCACTTCACTTGTGTATCAGTATAGAACAAAGCGATTGTTAAATGTGTAAGAATTTGGTGTTTAACTTTCATGAAAACTAATGGGATGTTAGAGGCATTGGTTTCACTTATCTGTATCCCGTTATAATGTAATAGCAAACATGTACATTATATACATCCCATAAGTAAATAACCCATCCAATGAGAAAGAAGTCTTGTGTAATGCAAATTAAGAACTTTAACAGCAAAGTGCCAATTTCAAAGCAAGTGGTCATTGTGCGTGATGTTCAGCAACCAAAGACTCTAAATGCATTCCTCACCCTGTCAAAGATAGGGCCCACGTGGGGAGTGAGCCTGTCAGCTTGTTTTCTGTGAGAAGAAGCTGTAAGTATGGACACAAGAAAAAATTCGTCATCTCTGGACTGTTTTGGATTCTAAAAGGGAAGACTAACTGAACAAGACAACTGAACAGCAATGCCCCTCTGCCATGTACATTGGCCAAACCGGACAGTCTCTACGCAAAAGAATAAATGGACACAAATCAGACATCAAGAATTATAACATGCAAAAACCAGTAGGAGAACACTTCAGTCTCCCTGGACACTCAATAACAGATGTAAAAGTGGCAATTCTTCAACAAAAAAACTTCAAAAAACAGACTCCAACGAGAAACTGCAGAACTGGAATTAATTTGCAAACTGGACACCATCAAATTAGGCCTGAATAAAGACTTGGAGTGGATGGGTCACTACAAAAACTAATTTCCCCCTGCTGATACTCACACCTTCTTGTCAACTGTTGAGAATAGCCCACTTCCACCTTAATTGAATTGGCTCGTTAGCACTGGCTCCCCACTTGGTAAGGCAACTCCCATCTTTTCATGTGCTGTGTAATTTATACCTGCCTACTGTATTTTCTACTCCATGCATCCGATGAAGTGGGTTTTAGCCCACAAAAGCTTATGCCCAAATAAATGTGTTAGTCTCTAAGGTGCCACAAGGACTCCTCATTGCTTTTGAGATCCCCAGAGTTATTCTGAGTAGCCCTGAGAGACTTTTAGGAAACTGGCAGATTACTACATCTCTGCTACCATTTGGAATTATAGACTGAGACTCATCTGTACATATATTTTATCTGCTTTAACCGCTCCATAACTCTCATTTCTTTTATTAGCTAATAAACCTTTAATTAGTTAACTATAGAATTGACTGCCAGCATTGTCTTTAGTCTGAGATCAAGGATGCAACTTGACCTGGGTGACTGACTGGTCTCTTGGGACTGGGAGTAACCTGGAATATTTGTGATTGTTGGGTGTAAGTGACCATTTATCACATAGTCCAGCTTGCCTGGGTGGCAAGATTGACTGGAGTGTCTAAGGCGACTGTCTGTGACTCCATTATAAGACTCCTGTAGTACTTTGGGAGTTCATATTTGGTACCAGTTTGGTGAGATCTAATTATAGAACATACCACCAATTTGGGATATCTGCCTTGCTTTTGACAGTCAGCTCTGCAGGGGTGGCAGGTTTGTAGAAATTTTGGTGGTGCCCAGAACCTGCCCCTGCTCAAACTCCGCCCCCCCAAACTCTGCCCCCGACCTGCCCGAGGCTCTGGGAGGGAGTTTGGGTGGGGGAGGAGGTCTGGGTTGCAGGCCCTAAACTGGGGCAGGGGATTAGGGTGCAGGGTGCAGGCTCTGGGAGGGAGTTTGGGGATGGGAGGGGGTGCAGGTTCTGGGAGGGAGTTTGGGGATGGGAGGGGGTGCAGGGGTGTGGGGTGAGAGCTGTGGGGTGTGGCTGCAGATGAGGGGTTTGGGGTGTAGGAGGGGCTCAGGGCAAGTGTAGGNGGGGGATGAGGGCTCTGGCTGGGGCTGGAGATGAGGGGTTTGTGGTGTTGGAGAGGCTCAGGGCTAGGGCAGAGGGTTGGGGTGTGGGGGTGAGGGCTCTGTCTGGGACTGGGGATAAGGTGTTTGGGGTGTGGGAGGGGCTCAGGGCTAGGGCAGAGGGTTGAGGGTGCAGAGGGATGAGGGCTCTGGCTGGGGCTGGAGATGAGGTGTTTGGGGTGTTAGAGGGGCTCAGGGCTAGGGTAGAGGGTTAAGGGTGTGGTGGGTGAGCGCTCTGGCTGGGACTGGGGATAAGGTGTTTGGGATGCTCGAGGGGCTCAGGGCTTGGGCAGAGGGTTGGGGTGTGGTGGGTGAGGGCTCTGGCTGGGACTGGGGATAAGGTGTTTGGGATGCTCGAGGGGCTCAGGGCTCGGGCAGAGGGTTAGGGTGCAGAGGGATGAGGGCTCTGGCTAGGACTGGAGATGAGGTGTTTGGGGTGTTGGAGGGGCTCAGGGCTAGGGTAGAGGGTTAAGGGTGCGGGGGGGTGAAAGCTCTGGCTGGAGGTGTGGGCTCTGGGGTGGGGCAGGGCTGGGGATGAGTTTGGGGTGCAAGCAGGCTGCTCTGGGACAGGGAGGAGGACCCCCCCCCCAGCCCTTTCCCTGCCCGCAGCAGCGAGCTCTGGGGGAGGAGCCCCCCTTTCTCTCCCCCCCGAGCAGCACACTCACCCCCACCACTGTCACTGCATGTGCTCCTAGGGCCTCTCTCAGGTCCAGGAATCTCCCTCGCCTCCCCCGTGGTGGGTGCCGGGGGGTGCTGCATGCGCCTCCTCCCCTGCTGTTGCCCCTGACTGTAGCCTCACTGGGGGTGAGGGATGGGGCTGCCACCTTGCCCAGCATGGGGCAGGAGCGGTGACTGCGGGCGGGGGCCCCCTGTGCTGGTGGAGGGTCCCGCCGGAACCGGGACGTGTCTGAGGTGGAAGCGCAGACTGAGAGTCAGTCTGCCCTGGCAGTCGAGATGGGGGGCGCTAGGACCCTGCGGCAGCAGTTGCTGCAGGGAGGCAGCATGGAGCTGCATGGAAGAGACAGTGACTCTCTGCTCTGGGGCCCTGAGAAGGCAAGAGGGGGCCGGAGGACACTGGGGGGAGACGTGGGGGGGGGGGCGGCAGGGGGGCCGAGGGGGACACCCGGCCCCATATATTGGTGGAGCTGGGCTCCTGGGCTCTGAATATTGCTGGTGCCCGGGCACCACGTAGGAATATAACTCGCCGCCTATGAGAGGTTGGCACTCATGGCTGTGAACCACTCCAGACAGTGTGACAACATACATACCAGGGATGGGGGCTGAAGGAGGAGCTTTTAATCTACCAACTAGTGGTACAAAGAGTTTTGTTGGCATAAATACAGCTGTGAAAAAGAGAGTGCTTATTGTTTATTATGTCCATGATTCATACACAGTCAGGGCAGTGCTGATGCAGTCACACTTGGAGGTGAGGGGTGTGTGTGTGTGTATGTATGTATGGGGGGTATTATTCAATAGGAAAATTATAATGCTACATCATAGCTCTTCAAAAACTCACCATCATTCAAAAGTCTGCATAGAGTTATCAATTAACAGGAGGAACGTTATTGTGCAACAGTATTTAGGAATACAACAGGGATTCAGTCCAGGCCACCTTCACCTCCTGGCGTTTCTGCAATCAAAACAAAAAAACAAACAAGGTTGCTAATTCTATTCTTTACAAGTATAAATGTATGGCGGAATTTGGCTGAGGTAAGGTAAATGTCATCCAAATATTAACACTTTTTTTTCTTTTCAGTTAAAAAAAAAAAAAAAGGCATGCAGAATTGCTTATCCAACCAATTCTGCTTATCTGCTGCTCAAAATTATATGGACAGATTTACAAAAGAGCTCAGCCCCTCCCATTATTCTTAGTGTTCTCAATGGGAAGTGCTGGATACTGAGTTCTGGCCACTTCATATAGACGGCTACGTTGGAATGGAGCTCTTTTGAAAATCTAGCCTAGGGTGTCTTGCCTGCTAAGGATGTTCATTCAGAAGAAGTACAAATAGGGGCTTGCTTTCACTTTCCACAGAGCTCAAATTTCTTGTCTCCCACTTGTAACCTTGTCACGGAATGTGGGGGAGTCCGGGCCCTGCACCCCTCTTCCTGGGATTCACCGTGACTCTCAGCCAG